>BDDC01000717.1:2101-46711 GCA_001662425.1 Chlamydomonas sphaeroides
AAGTACCGCACGCCTGCGCCCCGACCATCCCCTCCCCACCTCCTGCCGCCCTCCCCCACCGCCCTACGGCACTCCTGCGCCCCGACCATCCCCTCCCAACCGCTCGCCGCCATCCCCCACCGCTCTACGGCACGCCTGCGCCCCGACCATCGCCTCCCTGCGGCTCGCCGTCCTCTCCCACTATCGTGCAACACTATCGCTTGCTAATGTCTCTTGTCCACCAACCTTGCTACCCTCCGTTGTCCCGTGCTTCCTTGCTCTCCCCGCCGCCTGCTCGCCGCCTCCTGCAGTCCACGACCACCCTACGGTTGTTCTTACAACCTTGATGATGTTGTGCACGCAAGTGATTCATAACGAGTCGACCGCAGGTGGGAGGGCAAGGGCTGGATGAAGGCCCCCTTGCTCGCACGCGCAGGGCCCTGCCCACATCTGTCACGGCCCCCGGCTCCCGGGCGCCCGCCATAAAGTGGCAACATCTACAGTCGCCCCACGTGCCCCGCAACACCAGCAAGGCCACACGGGGCGCGGAATACACACACAAACCCGTTTGCAGCACTCCCTTGTGCCTGCCCTTGTGTTGACACGCTCGTATAACATAGACCCGACCCAACACGAGGCTTGTGCACACGATACGATGTGTAGTATACCTGCGCACAATACACGTACAGATATTGAACACGCGTCCAAAAGTAGAGCGCCTCCCACTAGAAGAATTTTGTTCTAGAACAAAATTCTTCTAGTGGGAGGACCATAGATCTATGCATGGTCACTGCAATCACCATAGAAGTAGCCACTTCTACAGAGGCCCCACGTGCCCCGCCCGCAACACCAGCAAGGCCACAAAATATTACTCAAACGGGCGAGGTAACGATCCCCCTCCCAGCGACACCCCGGGTACACCAATCCACTGTGGGGACTGTCTGCCAGCCGGTGTAGTGGTAGCCAAGCGAGGGGTGATGTGGTTCCGGGTGTCCTCCGCTGAAGTTCCGTGGTGGGTTCTGCTTTGCGCGCCCCCGTGTGCTCGTTATATAGCTTGCCGTGATGGCCACGTCCCCCACATTCACAGACCGCCCAGCTGCCACGCCACCCTTATCACACGAGGAACGGCCAACTTGCGGGACTTGTAACGTCTTGCCTGTGCGCCGCCTCCTCTTGCTTCCCAATCTTGTACCATGGCGCTCCCAGGCGCCCGCTATAGAAGTGGCAACTTCTACAGTCGCCCCAATTGCCCCGCAACACCAGCAAGGCCACACGGGGCGCGGAATACACACACAAACCCGTTTGCGGTGTTCCCTCGTGTCTGCCCTTGTGTAGCCCTTGTGTTGACACGCTAGTGTAAAAGAGACCCAACCCTACACGAGGCTCGTGTACTACCATCGTGTAATAATGGGCCTCGTGTACACACGAGGCTACTCGTGTGCACACAAGGCCTAGGGATCCGTGACGTATGGGACTGTCTGGTGGATGGACGGCACATTGGTCGGCATTGTGCCAGGGCGGCTGGTGGCGAATTATCCTGGTGGCGCAGCCGTTGCAGAAGCAGGATAGCAGCAGGCATTTCGTTGGCCTAGGCAGTGTGGCCAAGCAGCCAGGTTGTTTGGGCTCTGACTTGGACATGTCAACCAGATGCCCCCCCTTGGTGTCCATGGCGCATACGTTTCAGTGGGGCAACGAACAGAGCAAACTTTAGTACATGCAATGGGGAGCCACCATCCTTAAGTCAACGAACATTGCATGATACAGGCCGGGCAGTTTGCCTTCGCGGGGATTTGTCGGGGTGAAGGGGCGGGAACACGCGTGTTGCGAGCCCGCAGACTCACGCTCCACTTGTGCGGTTGCGTGCCAATACGCGTGTGTGTTTGCATATTGATAATTCATTCCAAACAGCAGTCAACGTGCTTGACCCCAGACGCATTCAGCAAGCTTGTCGTGCCGCGGCCCCACAGAACATGCGGCTCGACAGCCACATTAATGAGCTTGCAATAGGGTAGCAGCTTTTGCAGTTGCGACGCGATTTGGCACGGTCGAAGACGGCATGTCGCACGGTGCTACGGAGGCTGCAGGAACACACAGGGGCTCTGGACAGTATGGTGCCATCGTCACGCCGACGTGAGGGCGCCTACGAGGTGTCAACACTGCGACCCTCCCCTTACCCATCGCCCACATCTCACGTCCCCGCAGCTTTGCCTTCGGGCTGGACGTGGAATGCAAGAACTGCCTATGGCACATGGAGGGCGATAAGATGCTGTGGTCGGTCGGTGCACAGGTTGCGGTGTACAGCAGCGTGTCGCAGGAGGTGCGGCCAGTGTGGCATTGGCACTGAGGTGGGCTAGGCCCGCTACAGGCAGCACGTGGGTCAGCACATGTTGTTGGCAACAGCTTGTGGCATGGTGAAATGCATGGTACCATTGGGCCATACGTGTACCCATCAATGCGGCGCTTACCTGGGAGGCTCAAGGTGGCGGCACACTGTACTGCGCTGCCCCACCCTGCACAGATGCGCTTCGTCCCGATGGCCGAACGCGGCAGCCGGGCGCTGGTGCTAGCGGTGGCTGCCAACGCAAAGTATTTTGCGGTTGCAGAGCGTGTGCTGGGGTTAGAGCACGACCAGGTGGGGGCAGCGGTGTGAGTGTGTGTGTCCGTGTGTTTGCGAGGAGAGTTCCGCCTAGCTTGCAAGGTATGCGCCAGCTCTCAGCTGATGCAAGGACATGCATACATCCACGGGCACGCACCCCCTTCTTCAGGTCTCCGTGTATTCATTCGCCAGCGAGAAGCGAGTGAAGGTGCTCCCCCACGACTCCGTGCTCACCGGCTCGGAGTCGCGGTCTGTTGAATGCCTGCACTTCAGGTGTGCGAGGGGCGGGGTGGGGAAGCATGAAGTCGTAGGGAGCGTATCATTGTGAGCATGGGGGAAGCGCACTTGCGGTTTGTTGTGTAGTACCGTCGCCAAACCAGTTCGGGTCTGCCCCGTCCCTCCCCCCCCCGCCCGTGCGTGATCCCTTCAGCGAGAACTCCAAGTTCTTGCTAACTCAGTACGGCGGTCCCGACTGGAGCCTGGTGGTCTGGCGTTGGTACAGCGGCAAGGTTGGCCGGGCAATAAGGATCCCGCTGCAGCTGGCCGTTCGTGAGGGGCCCAGCGCGGCCGCTAGACTACTGCGCAATGCCCAAAGCGCTGCGCCCTCTCCTACCCTCCCCTTCAATCCCCTTCCCTCCTTACCCATCGCCTTCTCGCCATGCATACCCCGCTGCCCCCAGGTGCTGGCATCTCTGCGGCTGAGCGACTTCTGGCGGCCCCCCGTGCTGTCCGCGCTCTTCTCCCCTGTGGACGACATGCTGCTTGCGGTGGCAGGGCCCTCTTGGCTGGCGCAGTATCGGCTGGACGTGGAGGGGGACTGCCTCAAGCAGATGGCAGCGCCACCGGTGGGGCAAAGGTTGAGGGTGGCGCTTTGGTGCGGTGATGGGACAGCATGGGAAGCGCAGATCGTGAGGGCGCCTCTTGTCCCTGCTGCACCTGCATGAGTACTTGACCTGGCCCCGGCGCGCGTCATGCACATGGCGCCATGAATCTCCCGACCGGCCCCTCCCTCATGCCCCTGCAGGCCTGGGAGCAGCCCCATATCACGGCGCTCACGTGGCTGGCAGGCAACCTGCTGGCGGCGGTGGGCAGCGGGGGAGAGGTGTACGTGTTCCAGGTGCGGCAGGGGAGCGGCGATGAAACGAAGCCGGGGTAACTCAGGCAGGGTTGTGCATTAGGTCGTGCAATGGGTCGTCCGCGTGTCGCTGGATCCACATTCCACCAGGCAGCGCTGATGCGCTGATGACCTCGCTCCGGCATGTGAACGTCACTTTATGGTACCGCTGCCCTGCCTTAGGACTCCACCGCCCGTCTGACCACACGGGTGGAGCCCTTGCCTGGGAGCGGCGGCCACCATCGCGTGCATGCGGCAGGCGGCTCGCTCAGCAGTGGGCATGGCGACAGCCGCGATGGCAGCGGCTGGGGCGGCGCCTCGGCGACAGCGGGCTCTGGTGGCGAGAGCCTTCTGGCTGTCACATCGCGTGGCCGCGGCTTTGTGACGGCGGGCTCCAGTGGCACGGTGTATTTCTTCGACCCGCCGGGGGTGGACCAGAAGAGGTGCGCAGGGTGGCAGCAAACCGCATGGCTGCGCGGGCCCAAGCAAGTGGCGTCGGATGTGCGCGGGGGGCTGTAATTGGGGAATAGCTGCAGCGCTGCTTGCTGTTAAGCAGATAGGGCGGTAGAGACAAGTGCTGCATGAGCTTGAACATGTCGTACACCTTGCTGACCGCTGTGTTACCCCAGGGGCGGCGTCCGGGACCTGTTTGTCCTCACTCGGCGCCTGGCTGCTGACCTGCCCCCCGGGCCCGTGGGCCCATCTGGCCGGCCCCGTGTGCTGCTGCGGTTGAGCGTGTCACCTGGCGATGAGGAGGTGGCTGCCGTTAGCAGCGGGGGCGAGGTGCTGCTGGCCAGCCTGGCGCTGGTGGCGGAGCGCGAGGAGAAGCCCATCGCGGGGGTGGTTGGCCCCGAGCTGCTGGTGAGGCGCCGAGGGCACCCGGGGCGGGGACGTGGGCGGGGGCAGGGCGAGGGCAGGGCGATGGTGATGCTAGCTGCCAGGTGGAGCAGCTGGCCGCCGTCGCTGGTGCTTGCCGCCGCACCAGCCGTGCTGTGCACTCTTGCAGGGCACACACCTGATCCCATTTGTACCACGCTCGCCCCCCGGTCGTCGCTGCCCCTGTTCCCAGGATGGCGAGCCCTTCCGTCGGCTGCTGGGCGGTTTCCTGGTGGGGCGCTGCGTGGGGTTGGCCGCCTCAGCCAGCGTGCCGCTGCTGGCGGCCGCCAGCGCCGACGACCGGCAGCTGCGGGTGTGGCACTACGAGGCGCGCCGAGCGGTGGCGACGGTGTCGCTGGACGTGAGCCCAGGGAGGAGCGATGAGCAGGGCTAGCAGGGCCACGGCAGGAAACTTGGTCGGCTGCCGCAGAGCCGGAATGGTCTCACATTGGCGAGCGTCCAGCTCCCAACATCATGGCCGTTCCCAGATTAGCAACCAGCGCAACTGTTGCCGACCTGATCGTGTACCGCCAGGCTTACTGCCCATTCCCGCCGCCCCGCTCCCGCAGGAGGAGCCCAGCTGCCTGGACATGCACCCGGGCGGCCAGCTGCTGCTGGTGGGGCTGTTCGACAAGATTCGCATGTACGCCATCTTGCTGGTAAGGGTGTGAAAGGAACCATGAGGAGCCCCGGATGTGGGGGGCCGGGGAACGGCCGGGGGAGGGGTTGTAGGGGCAGCCGGCAGCGGCATGCGGCACCCCTCGACTGCAGAGGCCGCGGCAGGGGTGTTTGGAGTGAATGTCATCGCCAGTGTCTACCGCAACTCCCGCCTCCTCCTCCCCACCCCAGGACGCGCTGGACCCGGTGTTTGAGGCACCCCTCAAGCGTGCCTCCGTGGTCCGCTTCTCGCACGGCGGCGGCTGCTTTGCCTCGGTCGGCCGCAGCAACGCCATCAACCTGCACGCCACCTTCCCCTTCCACAGCCAGCCGCAGCTGGGGGTGCTGCGCGGCCACGCCAGCGCCGTGGCAGACCTGGCCTTCAGCGCAGATGACCGGCAGCTAGTGTCGGTGGGCGTCAGCGGGGCAGTGTGAGCGCCGGGGCAGTGGGGTAGGGTGTGGGCGAGGGCGGACGGCAGAGGTTGGCGATAGGATGCGGCTGAGGTCACATTGGCGCGTATCTGGGGTGGCGCCCACGGCAGGGGTGGCCCACCAGGTGGCAGCGGCGCCGCTGGTGCCGCTCGCCGATGGGGTCCTTGCCCAGCACCTCAGCCAGCCCCACCTGCATTGGTGACCTCCTTACCTGCCCCTCTTCCCCCTGCCCGGCAATTCCTCCTGCAGCTACTTTTGGGACCTGGCCACCATGGCTCGGCTCGTGGAGCTGGAGCACGTGGACAAGTCCGCCCTGTACTGCGGGGTCACCTTCTACAATCAGGCGCCGGGTGGGGCGGCGGGCGCAGAGCGGACGGGCCGTGGGGACGGGCTGTGGGGCAGAGCGGATGGGCCTGTGCACGGCGCAGGGTGGTGATCACAGTGGCAGCAGGTGTCTGGGGAAATGCAGGCCTGGGCTGCGTGAGTGGCGCTACCGTGCCTTTAGCTTGCGTGCCACATGCCGCACTGCCGCCACCCTCATGCGCCTTGGTCATGTACCCATGCAGGCGCCGCAGTGGTGCGGACGCTGGATGGCCGGGTGCTGCAGGTGAGGAGCGGGGGCTATAAGACAGAGCAGCCGCGTCAACAGCTGTGCCGCTTGCACGGTGGACCCCCCACCGCACTCATGCGCCATGCTAGCCCAGTTGACCCCTGTTCCCCTAATCGCCCCAGGTGTTTGAGGGCCGTGTGGAGTACGAGGTGCACTGCCGTGGCGCCCAGACGGCGCCCGCCTGCTTGGTCGGCGCGGACAAGGTGAGGGGGAGATTGTGGCACCGGAGGGCTGCCGTAATGTACTGTAAGGGCACGCCCTTTCTAAGGGGCCCCCTCTTTTGCTACTTATCGTATCGTTTGCCGGGCAGCTCAGCCGGGCGCTTTCAAGCCCCTCAATTGCACACTGCCCTGCGGCGACCGGCCCCTGCCACCTCCCCCGCCCTCGCAGGTTTACCTGGCCGCCGACGAGTGCGGCTCGGTGTTGTCCCACGTGTGGCCTGGCGAGCTGCCACTGCGCCCCGGCTTCGCGGCGCTGGCTCCGCCGCCCACACCCTACCCGCTGCACGCCGCCGCGCCCTATGGTCGCGCCAGCCTGCTTGCTGCGGCGCCTGGCGTCCCCGGCTCTGCTCTGCCGGGCAATGGCGGCGGCGGCATCACCCGCATGGTGCTGCTCCCCAGCAGGGGGCTGCTGTTCACCGCCAGGTGAGGCAGCAGGGAAGCTAGGCGGAGCAGGTGGAAGGGCAGGAGAGCACAAACGCTAGTCGGCTGCTCATGGCTCTACGGCCACGCTCTACGGCCGAGCCTGACATGACCCTCACACCTCTGCACATCCACCGCCCTCGAAAGCATCAACCTTCCTACCATCTGCGTTCGCGAGCCGCAGAGCATGCCTTGCCAACAGCGACTTTCCCGAGCTCATCCCTCACCGCCTACGTCCCTGCCTCCTCCGCCCTCTCGTAGTGCCGACGGTGTGGTCCTCATGAGCAGTGTGGCGCTGGTGCTGGACGGGGTGCTGCTGGAGGCCGCCCTGGGTGTGGGGGCGCCGGCGCAGGGCCCGGCTCATGGCCGGTCCAGCGCCACCGCGGTGCAGTGGCAGATGGCGGCGGCGGCAGCAGCAGCAGCGGGAGGGGGCGGGGCCGCGCCCATGCAGCTCGCGTCGCCCATTCCAGGGTACGGCGCGCCCGCGGCCACACCCTCCCCGCTGCCGGGCGTGAGGGGCGGCATGGTCATGCCGCCGCCCCCGTCACCCGGCGGGGCTGGCGGCGGTCAGGGCCGCGGTATGGTGGTGTGCGTGCCCGAGGAGCGGCTGGCCACCCTGCGGGACAAGGTGGTGGAGGTGGCGCAGCTGGTGGGCAGCGCCCGCGGGGAGGCGGAGTACCAGGTGGGGCAGGGGCTGTTGGGGCAGGGGCAGGACGGGAGGGAGGGGGGCAGGGATACCGAATGATGACGGACAGCGAGGAGCCCCTCTTTGTCTCACGCTTGCGAACGTGGAGCCCATCGGGCCCGCCGTTTCTTGCGCAGGCCTTCCGCGCCTCCCAGCTGCTGCGCGACGCTATCACGCGGCTGGAGGGGGAACTGAACCAGGCCAAAGCCACCATCGTCGAGAGGGATGCCACAATTGTCCGACTGCAGGTGCGGAGGCGGAACGCAACTGCGATGGGAGGGCTGGGTGTGGTTGTTGGCGGGCAGGAAGGCATGGGCGGCGTGCTGCAGGGTCAACAGCCGCAGCAGCAGCGCCCAAGTGCGCCTCAGAGGCCACCGGGTACTCATCTCGCTTCGCAAAGGGCCCGGGGCCCCGCTCTGCCCCATGCCGCCACTGTAGGACGAAACCCGCCTGGCGGAGCGGCGCGTGGTCAAGGTGGGTCCGGAGGATCGTGGGGTTGGGGTTTTGTCCAGTTCCGCGCTGTCCACGCCACACAACCGCACCCAGGGATATGTGGCTGCCTCAACCCCACCTTGACGCTGTGCCTTTCCCACCACCTCCAACCCTAATTACCTGCTTGCGTCCGGCTCCCTCCCTCCCTCCCTCGCCTTCTGCCAGGAGCTGGAGGGCGCCCATATGAGCGCCGCTGAGGAGCTTGAGGCGCTGTACGAGAAGAGGCTGCAGGTGAGTGGGTGGCGGTGGGGCGAGGGCTGCAGGCGCATGCGGGGCACTGGCCTCCAGCAGCTTCTGCCGGCCACGTGCTAGCAGTACTGGTGCCCTTCGGCTGCCGCCATGTCGGGGACACCTCGTGTCCTGCGTGCCAACACCCGTTTCATCCCTCCCCTTCCCCTTCCCACACCCCCTTCCTGTACAGGTGGAGGCGGACAAGCTGCGGCTTATGGCGGCCGCCCGCGACGACGCCATGTACAAGGCGGAGGAGGAGGCGCGGAGGCAGCGGGAGGCGCACAACAAACAGGTCGAGGTAGGGGAGGACGGGGAGGGTAAGGCGGGGGCCGTCATGGGCGTGTCCAGGTCGCAGGGGGTGGGCCAACTGTCAGCCCTGGAGCGGAGCACCCTCGCATTGCTGCACCGGCCCCAACCCCTGCCCCTGCCCCCACTTTGCCCTGCCCCTGCCCCTGCCCTGCCCCTGCCCTGCCCCTGCCGCTCCTCCCAGGACATCCACGCTGCCTACGCGGCCCAGCTGGCGTTGTCCGAAGCCAAACTCAGGGGGGCGGGTGCTGCGCGGGACGAGTCGGAGCGTTTCTTCCAGGAGTATGTCAAGCAGGTGCGGAGGTGGGGGTGGGGGGGAGGGGAAGGCGGAGGGGCAAGCAGGCAGAGGCACTGGACGCATTCGCCCTGCTGAATGCGTAATATCTCCCATGCCATGCCCCCGGTCCAGGCGGAGGAGGACTTTGAAGACCACAGCGAGCGCATCAATGACCGGGTGACGGCCCTCAGCGAGGCGGCGGAGTCCCGCGAGCAGCGTCTCAAAGCCGACAACAACATCCTCAAGAGGACCAACCTGAGGCTCAAGGGTGGGTGGGGATGGGCCACGGGCTGGTCAACTGGGCCACAGGGCGGCGCTGCAGCCGGGAAGCCCCGTCGCGGCCGCTCGCCGGCTCTGCTCCTCTGCCAGTCATCTGACCAGATGGCTTGCACCGTGTCTATCGTGTGGGTTGCTGCAGCTGCAACACAGAAGCCGCCGCCCGTCCACCACTCGGTGCCCTGCATCGTCTCCCCTCCCCTCCAGCCGACAAGACCATTGACCTTAAGCGCATGGACAAGCTCACCGCCGACAATGCAGCCCTGCGCGAGGCGGCGGAGGAGCTGCGGCTGACCATCGCCAAGCTGACCAAGGAGCTGGAAGAGCGGGACGCCGTCAATGCGGACAACTACGCAACCATCCAGGCGAGGACGGGCCGGCGAGGTGGCGGGGCCCGAAAGGGCGGGCCGGGGCGGGGGGAGGCGGGGGCCACAGCCCGCTCTGGGAAGGTACTTGGCAGTGGGCGATCCCGCGTGTGCGATGGCGTGAGGATCGGCGCCCGGTACCGGACCTGGCGTGCCGCAACATGCAGCGAAGCAGGCCATGCTCACACCACTTATCTGCTGTCCGCGTGCCTCCTCGGCCCCCTCTCGCGCACGATGGACCCCACCAGGCCCTCCGCCGCAAGGTGCAGGACCTCGAGAAGCACAAGTTCGTCCTGACGTACAAGGTGGGCTGACTGGCTGTTGGGGTTGGAGGCACGGGGCGGAGGTGGGGCCGACTGGGCGGCAGGCAAACGGCCCGGGGACGCCACAACTGTGCCGCATGGTACCTCAGCAGCTATGCGGCCCGAGCAGCTGCATGCATGAATACCGCTCGCCGCCTGCGTCCCCGTGCACAGGCCGAGACGTACGCCAAGGCCCTAGAGCCCCAGGAGAAGGAGGTGTCGCGGCTGCAGGTGGGGGCGGGAGGGGGAGAAGGCATGGGGACGGAGGCGGCCATTGGTTATGGACGGGGACTGGCCAACCAGGGTCATCAGGGTATTGCGCTTGCTAACAAGTTGCTGGCGCCGTGGCTTTCGCGCCATGTTTAGCCCTCGTCGTTCACCCCCGCGCTCGCTGCCTCCAGGGCGAGCTGGAGGGCCACGACAAGGAGCTGTTGGGCCACATGGGCCGACTACAGGTGGGGGCACGGAGGGGGGGGACACGCGCTGACGTGTGGCCTGGGACCGTGTTAGCCGGGAGCCAGCGTCACACGATTCCGGTTGCTGTCCTGTCCAGGGCATATTCACGGCGTTGTCATCATCGCCTGCTGGATGATCTCGGTTGTTGCGCCCTACCTGCCACACCCTGCCCTTGACCATCCCCTGCCCCTTGCTCACCGCAACTCCTCATGTGCTGCCGTCACCCCGCAGGCCGCCCAGCGGCATATGGCTGAGAAGGACTCCGCCCTGCGCACGCTCAAGACGGAGGCCGCCAGCCTGCGGCAGCGGCTGCAACGGCAGGACGCCGTCATCACGGCCTTCAGCACCGACCTGTACGAGGCCATGCAGCTGCCCGACGACAGAAGCATGCGGGGGAGGAGCTCGCGGCAGAAGGTGAGCGCAGGGCACATGATACACGGCAACCAACGGGGGGCGGTGCAAGCCGGGTGGCGAGGGCAGGGGCTGCCACTGTCGGGGCTCCGCATGAGCCGGGGGTCAAGCCAGCAAGCGACTTGGTCACGTGGGCCAAGGCAATAGCCGCACACCCCCAGACCCCGTGGGCCGTCCACGGGAATGTCACCCTTGTATGTGGGTCCTGTGGCCCAGACGCCCTTGACCTTATCGCCCCCAACCCGCACGCTGCGACACCACGTGCCCACGCCCAGGCCCTGGACACCCTGGTCCGCCGCTACTGCACCGCCGACCCGCGCACCGCCGACTCCCGGGACGCCGCCGCTGAGGCGGCCGCCAACGCCAACGCCGCCGAGGCCCGCGTGGTGCTGCTGCAGTGGCGCCTGGAGCAGGACGGCCGCAGCGCACGGGCGCACTCGCGGGCGGCGCTGCACTCCAACAGCCAGCTGCTGAGGGAGCTTCAGGTGGGCAGCGGGGAAGAAAGGCTCGGCTTGCAAGTTGCGCAGCAGCCCGGGCCCGGTTCTGCTATCAGTTTCTGCCGCCAGTTTGTGTGCTGGCCGCACCTGCCGCACGTCTACCACGATACAGGGCTGCACACCTCTTTCGTGTCCGTGGCCATTCCGCCCCTCGTCCTCTTTTCCTAGTGCGCCGCCCTGGCACCCTCCCCACCCTCCCCTCTCCTCCCTCCCCCGCCCCTCCCTGCAGGTGGTGCAGCAGGACTACCGGGCGCTGAAGGACCGCTACGACGAGGCCTGGGTGGCGCTGAGGGAGCTGCAGGGGAGGTACGACCTGCTTGAGAGGAGGGCCGCCGCCGCCACACTGGCCGGCGCAGGGCTCACGGCGCCGCCACTGCCGGATCTCGGCGCCGACGGAGCCGCCGCATCCGGTGGCGAGGAGGATGGCGCCGGGAATGACGGTAGCGGCGGCGTGGTCAGCCTGGCAGGGCGAGTGCCTCCCTCGCGCCCGATGTCCGGCCTCCTAACGCCCGGCCTTACGGCGGCCTCGGCCGCTGCGGCCGCAGCCGTGGCCGTCGCCAACGCGCGGCTCAATAGCTCTGCGTCGCCTGGAGCTGCCTGGGCGGCGATGGGGCTGCCGGGCTCATCCTCTCCGCCTGGCTCGGGGCCGCGGCCGGGGTCCGCCAGCCGCGCCCGGCCCATCTCCGCAGGCTGGGGCATGTACCGCACCGCGGGCGCGGGTGCACCCGGCCCCATGCCGCGCGTGGCCCGAGGCGCGCCACTGCGCGCATATGCCGAGCTCATTGCGGGCGAGCGGCAGCGCATGGAGGAGCTGACGGCGGTGCTGGAGCGGGGCGCGGCGGCGGTGGAGGCGCAAGGCAAAGCGCTCATGGGGCTGCGGGACGCTGCGGCCGAGGCGACGGTTAGTGGCTCGGACGCGGAGGGCGACGGGACAGGCGCCCGGTCCAACGGCGGCGGCGGTGGCCCCACGTTTGGCGGATTCTCGGCGGTGCTGGAGGGCGCGGCGGAGGGGTCCGCTGCGGACCGCGAGGCCGATGATGACGATGAGGCTGGCGCTGGCAGCGCCGGCGAGGGCGGCCGGGATGCGTCCACCGGTGGCGGCGAGCCCAGCGCCGAGGCCAGCCGCAGCAGCGGAGGCGCCAGCACCAGCGGCCGCCAAAGGAGCGGCGCACACAACCACAGCGCAGGGTCCGCTCGCGGCAGCCGTGCAGGGCAGGCGCCAGGGGCCAACGCAGCCAATGGGGCAGCGCGGCGGGGGCCTGGGGGCCTCGCAGGCGGGACCTACCATGCGCCCGGGCTCCGGAGCTTCGGTGGTGCAAGTGCAGGAAAAAGGTGAGCCTTCGGGCCGGCACTACTGAGTGACAAGCTGAGTCCGAGCCAACTGCGACTGGGCTGCTGTGCGCTCCTGCGCAAGGGGCAAGGGCTGCAGCAGCCCCGAGCTTGCCGCTGCCCGTGGCCACCTATGATGCGGGACCTGGCCGGCATTCCGGCCCTTGAGTACTGCCCTCTCAGCCAATGCTCCTGCGCTGAACCCTCTCCGCACCTTCCTGGCCCCGGTGCAGCCGCGCCATGACGGCATCGCTGGACGCGTCGCGGCCTCGGCCCGCGTCGGCCGCTGTGGCAGGACTGCGCCGCTCTGTCGCCAGTGCCCGCGCCAGCTACAGCTCAGCAGCGGGCGGCGGTGGGGGCGCGGCGGCAGCGCTGGAGGCAGCCGCGGCTGCGGGCGCCGGCTCCGTGGGCGCTCTGCCACGGGCTGGCTCGCCCGGCGGCAGCAGGCGGCGGCCCTCTTCTGCTGCGGGCGTAGGGCTGCGCGCCTTCACGGACTCGCCCCTCGACCGGCTGCGGCCCGCGCTGGGCGCCCAGGACGCACCCTTGCAGCCTCAGGAGCTGGCGCAGCTCTTTGGGGGGCAGGTGTGAACGGGGGCCGTGGCTTGCGTGTCCTGTCCTACGTGCCATACATGTGCGGGCATGTGATGCTGGCCCTGCCTACAATGTAAATGCTGCGGGACCGAAACCGGAGATCGCCATTTAAGGCTCCTCGTGTACTGCAGCTCCGTTCCACGTGCGTGCCTGGCTCATGCCATGGAGCCCACCTGTCGTCGTACTAGCAAGCGCAGCTCGTCAGCTGGGGCCGCTCGTTGCGTCTCGGTGCACGAGTGACTACCGGGTTCAGCAGGCCCCCCAACACGCAAGCCGTCGCACCAGTGGCACCGTACAGTGCATCTCATGTACCTCATCGACATCATTCCCGCCCCTGATTACCCCCTTGATTGATCCAAAGAACGGATCGCGGGCACCATGCTATCCCGGCCACCTGGCCAACACATACTGCTGACTGACTCACAGGGACGGGAGGGCGCTGTCCTGCGCCCACACCGCTACCTACCAGGGCTCGTATCTAAGTTACGTTACCCAGGTCACGCAAGCCACCCGACGTGTTGGCCAATATGAGGAACTCCAAGTCACACATGGGCTGAGTGACCTCAGGCGGCCGAAGGCTAGCGAAGTCACCCGAAATGCTGATTTTTGCTAGGCGCTGCCGTCTTTGGCGGCACGTCCGGTGACTTCCCGGCCGGCGTCCGCAAGGCAAGGGGAAGCCACCCACCCCGGGTGACTTGGCAGCGGGTAACAAGATACGAGCCCTGCTACATGCCCTTCCTGCTGCTACGTACCTGCCGCACCTCCTCCTCCCACGCCGGAAGGCCCTTCGTTACTTGCCGGTCAACCTCATGCATACTTGCATTTCCCCCAACGCACTACTTACATTCAGCTTGAGAACAATCGCACATGCCCCCATCCCTCTGTACGCAGGGACAACGCCACCACGGGGTACGTATGGCAGCTGCATTAGCAGGCAGGGCCGCGGCCCCAACAAGGCGCTGCCCCACCTGCTGGTGACCCATTATGCCGGGCTGGTGATGTACATTGATGAGTAATACGCCAGCCAGGTAGGATAGATCGCTGCGGTCGACTGAATCCAGGCTTACTCTTGGCTGTGTCTGGCTGTGCAAGTTTGCGTTGGGTGCGGGGATCGGCGCCTTGAAAAGGCGCAGCTCCGCAATGGACCGCGCGCGTACGGCGTTCAAGTGTGCCGCTCCCAATCCCGGGCCGGGGCCGAGCGGCCGCGGCCGCGGCCGCGGCAAGCGGCCGAGGTCGGCCTCGGCTGGCGGCGCCAATCGGAAATGTAGCGGTGTTGTGGCTTGAGTTGGCAAGAATGGGGGGGCCCGCTTCCTGGCCGTGCCTGGCTGGCTGGGCGGCGGCTGTTGCCAGGGGAGAGCCGCTCCCCTGGCTGTTGCGGTAGCGGCCGTGCGCTGGTGCTAGCGAGAGGCCGGGTGGGGGATGCCAGCCATTTCTTTGACGCAATCGTGACCCGGCCATGTCCGGGTGAAGGGACCAGGGGTCGCGTGCCAGACGTTCCGGCACTGTGACGTAGAGCGCTAGTTGGCGTTCCAACGCATTTAACGGAAGCAACCAGCAGCCCAAGACAGAGGACGGATGGGGGCTGCGCCTCTTTCCCATTCTGATGGGGACATACTTGTCCCGAACGCACAGACGGGTGTTGATGAGGAATGGGGGACAAGTAAACATCCTCCTAACCCACATGCTTGCCCTCGGACCTGACCGGCCTATGTACACTGCACCTTGCCCCAATGCTCGGCCTAGGCAATACGCAATTGGGTACGGCACCAGATTGGGCGCCCATGAGCCCTCCGCACTCGCAAGCCAGGCGCTTCACCGCTGCAGCAAAAAGTTACCCGCTCACCGTCCCCTTCAGCAGGCACCGCGCTTGGCCGCGCGGCGCAGGCGCGGCCTTGCAGCCACGTGGGTGGCCTCCGGCCAGCCAGCGACAGGCGGCTGAGCGGCTCCACGGGCTCATAGCGGCTCAGGTCCAGGTAGCGGCTGAGCACCAGCGTCTTGATCTGGCCCAGGGCGTGAAGCTCCGCCGGCGCAGCACCGGAGGCCGCGGCGTCCTGCAGCGCGCCCTGCCGGAAGCTCTCGCCGGCGTACTCGTCCATGGCCTTCAGCAGGTGCTGCCACAGCCGCATGCCCAGCGTGGAGACGCTGAGGGGGCACTCCTTGAAGCCCTGCCGGTCCGCCCGCAGCGGGCGGAACAGTAGGTCGATCACCCCTGCCCCGGGCGGCGCGTCGGCGCCAGTCGCCAGCTCCATGTATAACGCCAGCGTCTCCGGAAAGCTGAGCTCTGGCCGGCTGGGCTGCGGCTCCAGGCGGATGGGAGCTGCCCACCGCCCGCTGCAGGTCTTTGTGCCTCGCAGCGCCACGCAGAGCACAAGGTTGGCCGCCGCCGCACCCGCCCATGAGGGCAGCGGAAAACCGCGATAGGGCTGGCTGGGCGCCTCGGGCTCAACGAAGTCGCCCAGCCCCGGCTTGCCCGTGTCGTGCCCGCGCATGCTGGTCACGTACATGAACTGCATGCACAGCAGGTCGCGCAGCGCGACCAGCCGCTCAAGCTTTGCCGCTGCCACCGCCGCCGCCAGGCCGTACAGGTACCCACACAGGCGCTCATACTTGTCACGCGCCAGGGTAACGGCCGAGCGCTCAATGTAGCCCGCCTGGCACGCCTTCTGAGCGTACGCCTTGCGGAAGTCCCCAGTCCAGACTGTAGACAAGGGGTTCCCGCGCCCAGTGGCGGGGTCGTACTGACCGGTCCACCCAATGCGCTCAAAGTAGCCGCTGAGCAGCGAGAGCGTGGTGTTGATGTGGCTGGGGCTGCACTCGCCACCCCCGCGGCCCTTGTGGGCCGGCAGCCAGCCCTTCATCATGTAGGCCAGAGCGTGCTCCGGCGTGCACAGGAGCAGGGCCGTGTCAGGGTTGAGCCCCACTCGGGCCAGCTATGCGCAGAGCTCCTTGGCGCAGGCATCCTGGCGCTCAACGGTGCGCTTTGCAAGCGCACCTTCAAGGAATGCCGCTGCCTCCTCCACCCCGGGAGCTAGCTCCGCGGCTGCCTCGTCTGCAGGCAACGACGCTACCGAATTGGCAGCCGGCTGCGAGCGGGCAAGCCGCAGGCCCGCAAGGGACAGCTCCAGGCTGCCACCCGGAGCCGCGTCTGCCGGCGGGGCGCCGGAAGACCGACCCATGGTCGGTGCCGGAGTTGCCAACCCCGCCGTGCCGCTGGAGGCATAGGCTGCATTCTCCAGCGCACTTACTGTCTGCAAGAGCAGGCAACGCGGTGTTAGGCATGTAATGAGGATAAGGTCCCGATGCGGAAACGGCGCACCTTCGAAGCCTCGGGCGGCGCTCCCCCGAGGTCCAGGACATAAAGCGGATGCTATAACATGCCGCCGTACCAAAGGCAGAAACCTGTGAGCGCCTTGGCCCCCACCCACCGGCCTGGGCGGTAGGGGATGGACTCGGTCCTGGGTTGCACAGGGGGCCAGGCGCCGAGCCCTAACCAAACTAAGAGAGCCGTGTATGGCGGCACGCTTAACTCAGACAAGCGGTCACGGCTTTGCCTTGGGGCTTCGCCCAAGTTCTGCCTTCAATCCCGTCCTATTCCGGATGGGGACGGTTTGTCTTTGTGCCGACGAATAAACAATAGCGCATGTCTCACTGTACCCGTCAGGAATTGAGCTAGGAGGCGCTCAGGCTGTATCTGTCGTCGGGGGTCAACTACCGGAGGTGATAACAACGTGCATCTGCTTTGTCGCGCATGCACAGTCGTTCGATGTGCATCCACAATTGATGGCTTTCTTTCCTGTCGAGATGGCTTCGGCTCAAACCGTATCACCGAAGCTGACGCTGCGACTTGTGCTGCAGCCGGCGGGGGACGAGGGGGAAATCCGTGGGCGGGGACGTGGAGGGTTGACGTGTTGGGTACGCGGCACGGTCTCAGTCGCGCCAGTCAATGCCTGCACAAAGCAATAAAGGAGTCGTGGCGCGATTATAAGCGTTGATAAGATTACGCAAAAGGCGAACGACTCGTAGTTGTTTGCTGCAGCCGACGGCGAAGACCAATCACCTCTGGTTCTGCTTACAAGATCCACACGTGACTGATATTCAAGCGCACGCCCACGCGCCAGCACGGACAAAGAAGCACGTCGACGGCGCTATCGCTGTTTTACTTTAACAGTGGAGCTGACCGGTGCGCTGCAAATAAGCTTGTTGAAACGGGAAACTACGCTGATCATCAGCGCTGGGCGCGCTGGGGCCGGTGGGCCGTAGCGGACTGACGATGCCCACGACGATGCCAGCGCACCAGCGCCTGCTGCTGCTCGTTGCAGCTGGCCTGGCGCAGGTATGCGCTCGCTGTGCTCATAGGACCGCCGGGCTTTGGTCGTGGTGTATGAGCCCAGTTTGGCCGCCAACCCCCTTGTCCTCCGTCGGCTGCTTTGGACGGGTCCTGTAGGTTGCGTTAACGAGCGCCGGCTCCTTGCCTCACATCAATGACTGCAATTATTGCTTCAAATGCGAGCCTACGCCACCCGGCGAGGCAGCTGCTGTGGCGGCCAGCTCCCGACGCAGCCTCATGGGCCAGCGCTTCCTGTCGACGGACAACGGTGTGCCGGAGGACCACGTATACAGCGCCTGGTCCTCGGAGCCGGACACTATGTACGAGGCCGCCGGCGTGGCCTCGGGCATACCTGGTGCCATCTCCGACCCGCATAAAGTGCTGCCCGACATGATTCGGGTGCGGCCTTGCGCCCCAGGCGCTGGGCGGAGGGTCAACCGCCCGCAGGCGGACCAGAGAGAGCACCGCTCTGTGCACAGCGCAAACGCCATCTGGCTAGAGCTCCGCCTCTGCCAACCAGCCAATGGATTCCTGCCCCCTGCCTGCCCCGAGAAAGCCGTTGCGCTTTGGGCCCCCGAGCATGCGGGAATAAGGGATCTGCATCTGCCTCCAGACGTTGGACTCATATCTCCCATCGTGTATCCCCCTCCCGGCGCCTGTCACTGCCCCCAGCCGCACGACCACGAGGCCAAGCTGCGTAAGCCTAACTGCACTCGCTGCACCGGCTGCACCGCGGTGCTGACCGACATGCACGCGGCGCCGGTGGAGGCGGACGGGCTGGACGGGCTGGCGTTCATGCACGGCAAGGGCGGGACCAACGGATGGTGCGAGACATGGCTGTGGCTGTGACTGCGACGTGGCTGAGGCGTGCATGGCTGTGATGTAGCTGACAACGCGGCGTGCCATACTACCAAATCAGCACCCAATGCTATGTCACGCTGGCCGACCGCTGCCATACCATCTGCCGCCTTTGGACAGGTTGTTCTTTGGGAAGGTCGCGGGCGGCACCAGGAGATTTATTGTCAAGGTGTGAAGGGGCTGACGCAGTGGCCTTTGAAGATAGCTTTCCGGCTGGATGTTAGATGGGACCCTCGAGGCACGGTGGCTCCCTCCACGCTCGCGCCATGTGGCTTGGGTTAACAGACCCCACCACGCCTCCGCTTGGGGGACCCGGTGCCATGGCCCCCCTGCCGCCTGTGTGCCGGGGGGTGGGCCCGCCTCACCCCGCCCTCCCCCGGGGTCGCCTGCCAGGTGTACTGCATGCCGTACAGCAAGGCCCACGGGCGGCCGCAGGACTGCGCGAACGAGGTGTACACGGAGCGCATGAGGTTCATGATGGCGCAGGTGGGGGCCGTGCGTGTCGGGGGCAATGGCGCGCAGGTGGGGACTCGTGGCTAGGGGCAGCGGGACCCAGGATGCTGGCTGGTCAGCGGCGATGGTCAGACAACAGTTGCAGCAGCATGGAAGGGCCCGCTGGCAGGACGTCGACTTCGTGCTTGAGCCGTGCTTCCCCGATTGCGTCCGCCTGGGATCGCCCAGGTTCGTATTGCGGACGAGTGTGGAGCTACCGGCATCACACCCAGGTGCGTGGCGTTGGGCGGCAGCCGGAGAGGGCTGGGTAGCGTTCGGCCGCGCACGCAACGGGTGCTGGACTGCGGCCGCTTGAGCCGCAGCGCACCCGTCTCACCCGTGTTCCTCTGCCCCTCATCCTGCCCTCCTGTGCCCCAGGGTGTGGGTGGCGCCCATCCACGCCATCATTCCTAACGGCACCTTTGCCGGCTACCACGTGCGCTGGCACGGGCTGTGGATGGAGGAGGCGCCCGGCATCACGCTGCACGGATTGTTCACCACCCGGGGCGCCGAGGGTGCTTTCTTCGAGCTGCTGACGAAGAAGATGAACAAGACGCAGGTGAGGCCCGGGGACAGCGGCACCGCCGACCGGGCCGTGGTGCTCAGCGTTGAGGGCATCTTTTGCCGCGTATGCGAACATAAGGCGTCCTCATCGTCGCCTGACGTCGTTACGGAGCGAGACGATGAGCACATTCAATCGTGTCGACACTTGTGCCGTACTATCCACGGTTGCGGCGGCTTGATGAACGTCACGAACCCGGGCCGTCCCGCCGCGGCCCCTCCTTCCCCCGGAGCACATCACGCGACAGATTCTGCGGCACCGGCTCATGGAACAAGGGGGGGCGGGCGGGGGAGTCCGATTCCGCACGACCTCGCAGTCACTGTTGTCCCTGTGCCATTTGGCTAAAACTGAGCATTGCGACAGCGACTACTAGGAGTAGCAGCAGCGACTACTAGGAGTAGCAGCAGTGCCGCAGTCGCACTGTTACAGCTGCTGCGACGGCGCGGTGCCAGTACGAAGTCCACGTGCAGGTCGCGGCGGTGCGCTAAACGGCACGCACCCTGGGTGGACCCGACCTCGACTTCAAGCAATTCACGAACCCGACCCTGCCGACCCCTGCCTGTGACCACGTACGGCTAAACCCGATCAAAATGGCCCTCCCCCGGCCCCTCCTCTCCTCCGGTACAGGTGGTGCAGCAGACGGTCATGGACCTGCTCACTGCGCAGTGCGACCGGCACAGCGAGAACGTGTTTATCACACAGGACGGCCAGCTGACGTTCATAGACAACGACCGCGCGCTGGGCGTGGTCACCCGCTGCGGCAGCGACTCCATGCTGCTGCCGGGGAACAGGTGCGGCCAGCGCACGTTGCAAACGATGCGGTTGGGCTGCGTGGCGTGTACATGAGCATGCCGCAGCAGCGCCTCCGGGCCATGCGCCCGACCTGGCCCGCTCGCCACCGCCGCCTCGTTGCCAGGTACCACACGCAGCTGCGGCTTAGCTACTGGGGCCCCCTGGTGGACTACTACCGCAAGCACGCCAGCAACCCCGGCTTCTGCACCGGGCCCATTGACATCCGTGTCATCATGGACTACAGGTGCGGGGGGCCGAGAGGGGGACAACGGAGCACGGCCGCGGAGCTGCGGGCCATGGCCTGGCCCAGCCCCCAGACAGGGCCACAGCAGTCCGTATTGCGCCCGCGAGGAAATCTGGAGCGCATATCTGGGGAACCGAGGCTATCTCTATAAGGGCGCCTTCCAAACAACTCCGCGCTCGCCAAGTTACGATGTGCCCAACCGGCACGCGCCGACCCTTGCCTTCTTTGTCGCGTCGCCTTCTTCTGCCGCCGCCCCAGATGCTTTGTCCCGGGCGGCCGGCTGGGGACGGAGTACCCGGCGGGCCTGCGGTCCTGCATGTCAGACCTGGCGAAGCACCCGGTGCCCGACATCATGCGCCGCTACGGCTTCGTGAGCCGCAAGCCAGCCGAGATCCTCAAGCGCCGCAGCCGCGACATGTTGCGGATGGGCTTCGAGGGCGCGCTGGTGGAGAGCCCGCCCAAGTCGGCGCCGCGCTACGTGTACCAGGCGCAGCCACCCTGCTGCGGCCTGGTCATGGACCTGCGCGGCACACCCAAGTGCGCGGCGTGCTGGGCGCCGCTGCTGGAGCCCAACCACGACGGCGTCAAGGACAAGCTGGCCACGGAGCGCTCCAAGGAGGTGCTGGTGGGGCCCAACGAGTAGGGGCATGCAGCAGAGTGCAGAACGATGTGGGTTTGGGTGGGTGGTGCGCGGGCACATGTGAGGCAGTCGTACAACTGGCATCTGGGGCTTGTGGCGCATGTGAGGAGGCGAGCACTGAGCGGTGCGTCCAAGTACACGTAGTAGTAGCAGGCATGCAGCGGCGTGCATCAGGAGGCACCCCTCGGGCATGCATGGGGTGGGCGACGAGCGGCCATGTCCATGTGCATGCGCTGGGGGCTGAGAGGCGGGGCTGGGGCCGTGTGCATAGGGCAAGTGACGAGGGCGAGCGAGACTGAGCAGCATGTGTTGACCTGTGCAAGCCACAGGCACATGACGACATGAGCGGAGTGGACCGGAACTAGTCGCGAGGACGTCAGGGCCGGTAGGGCCATAGGACAACGAATCAATGCAATGAGCGCCTTCGTGCTGCGGTGCCTGTGGCTTTCTGTGGAGGATTAGAGGATGTGCCTGTGGCTGCCCGTCCACCTGGTGGCAACCAAGGTATTCGAATGCTGCTTTGGAGGCATGTGTTATGTTGGATGTGGCACCTTGTCGTAGCCACTCAGCCGCTGTCGGCAGCACGAAGCATTGGCCAAGGCTGCGAGGTGCACTGTTGGAGCTTCGCCCAACGCTTACATGCGGCCCATCGAGGCGCTACATTCGAGGAGGGCCAAGAAAGCCCAGATGTAGGGGGCGGGACCACCGCACGTGCATTGTCAGAGCCACACACATCGCTTTCCGCATCTCGAGCATGCCAATCAGCGCTCTCTTGCCGCCTGCGTGCCACGCCACCCGAACGCACCTCGAGTTGCTCACGAGGGCAGCAACCCTGCATGACACTCCGCACAGACATACTGCTTCTGGGCCCCGCCACATCCTGCACTTCTTACTGCCCCTCCTTGCCTGCCCTGCCCGCACACCCCTCGCGACTGCTAGCTCAGCAACTCCTCGCGCGCCTCGCTTAGATGCGGTAGAGCGGCTTGATGCCGAGCAGCTCGAAGCACTTGCGCATCACCACGGCCGTGGCCTCGCACAGCAGCAGGCGCGACGCCTCCTGCTCGCTGCCCAGCACCTTGCAGTCGGTGTAGAAGGTGTTGAACTTCTCGCTCAGGTCGTACAGGTACTCGGTCAAGCTGAGGGGAGGGGGAGGGGAGAGTTGTGCCGAGGTGTTGGGAGAGTGAAGCGGAGTCACAGGCAACTAAAGTTACCGGTATTGCAGGAGTGGCACGCTCCTTCGCAACATGTCACGCACTAACGGCCCCGCAATGCAAGCCCCTCCTACCACGCCCCGCCCCGCCCCGCCCCCCATCCCTGCCCCCCTCCCCTCACCGGTTGGGAGCCAGCTCCTCGATGGCGTCCTCCAGCGCCTCGCTCAGGCGGCACAGGTGCAGCGCCAGCTCCAGCTCCTGCCAGGACAGGGGATGGTGTGGAGGACCAGGAGTGGGCATGCTGCGATCCATGGCGCGATGAACCTTCGCATGCCGGGGGGACCGCCCGGGAGCCGTGATTTCGCGGCCGCCCCGCCTCCCCTGCGCACCTTGGGGTGGTCCAGCGACACAGCGGTGGTGGCGGCCAGAGCGTACACGTCCTTCTCCGCCTTGCGCACAATGCCTGGGGCGGGGCAGGGGACCAGGGCCGGCAGGGCAGCAGGGAGGTGTCAGTGTGCCGGCGCACGACGTCCAGCCCGCACGTGTCGAGCTCCTATGATGGTCTGCCCTGCCCCCACCGCCGCTGCCCTGCTCGCCTCCCCCTCCGTGCCGCAGTTCCTACCCGCAATGCGCGCGTGCGCGTACAGCAGGTACACGGCGGTGTTGCCCTTGAGGTTGAGCATGTCGTCGAACGAGAACTTGTAGTTGGTGGTGCGGTGGTTCTTGAGGTCCGCGTACTTGACGGCGCCGTAGCCCATGGCGCAGGCCGCCTCCTCCACCTCCGCCTCGTTCACCTGGCCGAGGGCCGGGCAGCAGTGCAGGCGGCACAGGGCCGCGTCACGTGCGCACGAGAGACCCCAGTGCGACTGGACCGCTAGACGTGCCCCCCACCTCTGGACCGCGACTTCCGTGCGCCCTGCCGCCCTCCCCTCCTCTTACCCTTCCCTTTCCACCCTCCCTAGCGCAGCTTCCCCCGCAGCCCCCGCGCCGCACCCACCTCCTCGCCCGCCTCCGCGCGGCGCTCCCTGATGGTGGCGGCGCAGCGGCTCTTGGCCTCATCCAGCAGCTCCACCAGCCGCACCAGGTCGCCGGACCGGGTCCTGGGGGACAAGCGGAAGAGACAGGGGGGACCAGAGAGGGGGGAGCCCAGGGTGTGGCGAAGTCAGGGAGACATTGAGAACGAAGAGCAAAGGCGAAAGAAAGCGAGGACGGGGAGGGGACGGCATATGTGCACCGGCCGCGAAGGGAAGCATCTTTCGCTGCCCCAACCCCTCGACGCGGCACAGGTGCCGGCCCCTCAGCCAACCCCCGCCTAGCCCGCGTCCTGCCTGACTGCCACCGCACCTGAAGCGCTTGCCGTCGTCGCCCAGCACCAGGCCGAAGCCCACGTGCGAGACCTTGGGCCCACCCTCCACCAGCCAGCCCGCCTTCTTGGCCGCACCGAACACAAGCTCAAAGTGCTGCGACTGGCCCACGTCTGGGCGGCGGGAGGGGCGAAGACGAGCAAGGGGAAATGATTTGCGAGAGGACGGGCGAGGGGTATAAAATGGGTAGAGGTTGCAAAAGCAGTGACGAGGCGAGGGCAAGGGGGGATCATGTGGGCGCGGCCGCTAGGCGCGTGCATCGTGAGCAGGGGTCGGCCTCTCAGCCCAGCTGCAGCAGGCCCCACAGCTCAGCCGCACACAGGAAGCGGCGCCAGGCGGGGGTCTGGCGGCGCCTCACCCGTGACGTAGACGATCCAGTCCGCCTTCTCCTCGTTGAGGCGGTGCTTGAGCGCCGCCATGTCGGTGGAGGCGTACCCGAAGCCGCCGTCGCTCTTCTGCACGATGAGCGGCACTGTGTGCCCCTCCACGAACACGCATGTGGCGCCGTCGTCAATGGTGGCCACACCCGCGGCCTTGAGCTCCTCAACCACATCCTGAGCAAGGGGAGGGGAGGGGGAAGAGGTGTCTGGCAAGGAGCCAGGAGACCGGGGCTGCGCCGCGACATGGCACGCCATGTGGATGGGCGACCGGCCTCGCCGTGCGGAGGTGCATGTCACACAGACCCTGGCCGCTAATGCCTTTGGCGCCGCCCCTGGCCCACCCGCTTCCCGCCAACCCGCCCCGCCCACCTTGAGCATGGGGTTGTAGAAGCTCTCGCCGCGCTCCGTCAGCGTGACGCCCAGGCGGGTGTAGAGCGCCTCGAACTCGCGGCGGGAGGCGGCGCAGATGCGGCGCCACGACGCCAGGCTGACCTCGTCGCCGCTCTGCAGCCGCGTCACGGCCTCGCGGGCGCGGCCCTTGAACTCCTCTTCGTCGTCGAACCGCTTCTTGGCGGCACGGTACAGCTCCTGCGGGGGCAGGCGCCGATGGGCGGCGGCGGTCGAGCACGCAGGCACTGCTGTGGGGGATGCAGCGACGTAGCGAGAAGCAGCGGCTACCTGCCCAGCGCCAGGGGCCCCTCGTGATGAAGGCCAGGGCACCTCGTGATGTAGCAGCGCGGCATTGCCTGTGGGAACACCCGCTCCCGGCCCGCCTTCCCCTCCCCCTCCGCCTCCCCTCTCCCTCTCCCAACCTCCGCCACTTCCTCCGCCGCCTGCCCCACCATGAGGTCGGCCACGTCCTCGTCGTCGTCCTTGTCCTCCCCGCCCGCCGCCACGCGGGCCTTGCGCGTGTCCGCCATGTGCTCGATGAGCATGCCGAACTGCGTGCCCCAGTCGCCCACGTGGTTGAGCCGCAGCACGTCGGCGCCCACGTACTCGAAGATGCGGCACAGCGTGTCGCCTGGGGGTGGGGTGCAGGGGGTGCAAGTGAGCGAGGGCGCAGCAGGCTTGCGGGGCCCGCTAGGTGCGAGGTGCGGCTCGGGAGCATGTGGGGTCTCGCCGGCCTGGTCCGCCGCGCCTATGGCCCGCAGCCCCTGACAACCTTCCCGCCAGCAGCTCCAGCCCTTACACCTGGCCCCCACCCAGCGCACGCCCCCCCAAATTTGCCCCATGCCACCTCCCCTTTCCTCGGCTCTCGCCCTTTCATCTCCGGCGCCCTGCCGCCATGTCATGTCGATCTGTCACACAACCCATGCATCCCGCCCCTGCTTCCCCCTCCCAGTGCGGCTGCCCGCCCCACCAATGATGGTGGAGCGCAGGTGGCCCACATGCATCTCCTTGGCCACGTTGGGGGAGCTGAAGTCAATCACGACCTGCCGCCGAGCAAATGGGGCGGGGTGGGGCGGGGTTGCGGAAATGGCGTGCGCATTGGGATTGCAGGCACCGCCAGGGTGCCAAACAATACCAGCAGAACCCCGCGGCGACTTAGGCCGGGCGCAGCTGCTGGCTAGTGCTCCCGACGGCCCTGGGTGCTGGGGGCCGTCGCACATGACGGCAGCAGCCTGGCGATGCCGAGCATGCAGGGCCGCTCCCACGGCACATCCGTTGTTGTCAGCAAGGGGCATCGGCTGCGGGCTCGTGGCCAGCGCTCAACACGCAACGGCGGGCCCCCTCCCAGCTTACCTTCTTGCTCCGGTACCCCGCCGGCGCGTACGAGGCCAGCCCGCTGTCCGTGAGCATCCCGCCGACGCGGGCGGCAATGGCCTCGCGGTTCAGGCGGATGTTGATGAAGCCGGGGCCGGCCAGGCTGGTCTCGCTGACCAGATTGCTCGCCGGCAGCGCGCCGACGATGGCGTTGGCGACGTCCCGCGGCGCCTTGGGGGCACCAGGCGTGCCCTTAAGCTTGCCGAAGAGCGCCATTGCGTTGTTGCACTGATAGTCACCATTCTTAGAGTCCCTGCAAGCCTCGACCTTGGGGTCGACGCCAGTGGTGCTGGGGAACGACACCGTCAACGCCGTGCGGAACAGCTCCGCCAGCTCAGCGCGCACGCTCCCGCCAGCGTTGGTAGTCGCCATTGGCCCGAGGGACGAGGCAGTAGGGGGCGCAACGCGCGTAGTGATTCTGGCGGCCGAGCTGCGTGCTGCCGATCGCTGCGGCTGGGCCTCAACAATCAGCGACCTGCTAGCAGCAGGCGTTACAAGCTGTAGAAGGTGGACGGCGCGGCGAGCGGTGGTCGCGGAGCAAGCCGTGCTGGGCGAGCGACGCTTGGAAGCAGCGGCTGAGAACGGTCGTGGATGCTGCGTTGGTGACAACATAGCCGGAGCCACGACGTGTAGAACAGCGCTCGAGCGCGCACGGCTTTTTCGCGGGCCCAGATGGAGAGCGAGCCAAAACTCGCTTGGCCCCACAGCAGCTGCGCGTACTCAGCAAACGGAAATCAATATAGTGTAGGTTCAATTACTGGTCAATATTTGTGCTCTTATGCCTTTGGGGCCCAGCTCGCGAACCCTAGCCTTTTAGCGCCCGCTTGGCATCCCTGGCAGTAGCCGTGTCGCACACCTATCAGTTACACCACATCTTAGCCTGAGACGATGCTCGGAGAGGACACCAAGATGCTGAGGGACAGCTGAGGCCGCTGTGCTCGCGTTGACGCCATGGTAGACCCTGCTCGGAGCCCTGAAGTGTCGCTAGGAGATGGCGCCGACGGCCAGGTGCGTGTTGGTCCAGCGCGGCGTGCGGACGGCACACGGTCCTGTTCTCTTCCCGCCAGCGGCGCACTGGACCCCCAAGGCCGCTTGACGACATCGGCTGAGAGAGCGCAGGGAACTAGGCAGCCAGCAACAGCACCCCTGTGGCCTGCTCAGAACTGCTTCGCGGCGGAGGCCTGTGGCTGATACGGCGCTGCATGAGGGTGTCCTCACTCAACCCTGCAGGCCCAGAAGCGCCGGCGGCTCGGCTCGGCCAGTGCTACGCCCGCTGCCTCTCCGCCCACCAGCCAGATGGGCCTAGGGGACCCCATGGCGGGGGTGGGCCTACTCGGCGACGGGGTCGACTCGCGGCCCGCTGACGGCACCGCGGCCTCGCCCGCGCCTGCCACGGCCGGCGCCGTGCCCATGGGCAAGGGCGCCAAGGTTGTGGGCAAGGGCGGCAACCTCATGCTCAGCCGGGGCTCAGCGGCGGGCAGGGCGGCGCAGGGCAAGGCGGGAGGCGCCGGCCGGGCCAAGGGCGCCGGCGGCCGGGGCGGCGCGGGCGGTGCGGGCGATGCAGCCGAGTCCGGCACCATCCTGGTGCAGGGCAGGGGCGGCGAGGTGCGCGGGCAGGGGAGGGGTCCGGGCGCGGGCGCTGCAGGCGGGGGCTGGGAGGGCGCGCCCGCGTGCTCAGCCACGTCCCCATGCTGCTGGTCGCTCGCCCAGAGCTAGGCAGCGGGCTGCGGCCCAGCAGCCGCGGAGCCTACCAATGGCAGCGGCGAGACGAGGACGCAGCGCCCCACCCTCACCCCTTGGCTGCCATGCCCTGCTCGCTGGGCACTGTTCCCATAACCCATAACCATAACCCGGGCCCCCCGACCCTGCCCAACGTCCGTGTGCGGTGTCAGGTGCGGCTGCCGCTGGACATTGGCAGCCGCGTGGATTGCCGCTGGCGCGACGGCGCCTACCACACGGTCCGCATCATCGAGCGCCGCAACCTGGGCGACCCGGGCGACGCGCGGGCCTGGGACTACTACGTGCACTACATCGGCTGTGAGCGGGGCAGGGGTTGGAGGCCGGGGGGTGGGGGCGTGCCGGCTGCTTGCCCTGGTCGGGGACAGCTTCAAGGCGTTGGGCCGCACTGTCAAGGTGTAGGGCCGCACTGTCAAGGCGTTGGGCCGCACTGTCAAGGCGTTGGGCCGCACTGTCGCGCTCGCCCCCACCGACACGACGCTGACATGCCAAGCCCGCCCCCACGCCCTGCCAGTCAACCGGCGCATGGACGAGTGGGTCACGCTGCCGCAGCTGGACCTCAGCACGGCCGAGGTGGAGACGCCGGTGGAGGGGCCGCCCGACAAGTGAGGCAGCGGGGGCGAGAGTGCGGGCGGGGGTTGGGCGGGCAAGGCGTGTGGCTGGCGTGGCGGCGCCGCGATGTGGGTGGGGCCCCGGCGCTGAACGGCGCCCAGCCTGTAACATATGCGGGCCAGCGAGCGCCCCAGCAGTGCCCGCCTCGGCCTTGCCGTGTTCCGCTCCGCAGGAAGGGCCAGAAGAAGAAGATTGCCGCCGAGGAGCACGACAGCGACTCGGAGCACGCCGACTTCGACGCCAACGCCCTCCGGGAGCACGAGGAGTTCACTAAGGTGCGCCAGGGGGTGGGGGAGGCGGCACACGCAGCGCCCAGGCCGCCCTTTGCGCCTGCATCTGGGCTGTCGGCCCCCGCCCGCCCCGGCCGTTGATAACGTTTAATCAACCCCGCCTCGCCCCGGGCCCCGCCGCCCTCTCCCTCTCCCTCTCCCTTAACCCGCCAGGTCAAGAATATCGAGACCATTGAGCTCGGGCGGCACCAGATGGACACCTGGTACTTCTCGCCCTTCCCGCCCGAGTACAAGGACTGCAAGCAGCTCTACTTTTGCGAGTACTCGCTGCACTTCTTCAAGCGCCGCAGCCAGATGCTGCGCCACATGAAGAAGTGCACCATGCGGCACCCGCCGGGCGCCGAGATCTACCGCAACGGCAGCGTGTGCATGTTCGAGGTGGGGCGGTGGGGGCGAGCCGCAAGCACGCCTGGCGCTCAGCGGCAGCTCAGCCCTGGCAGTGGCATGGCGGTGTGCGCCTGGTGGCCCGCGTGCGACCCTCCTTGGGCCGCCCTTCCCTGCCCTGCCCAGGTGGATGGGCGCAAGGACAAGGCCTACTGCCAGAACCTGTGCTACCTGGCCAAGCTGTTCCTGGACCACAAGACGCTCTACTACGACGTCGACCTCTTCTTGTTCTACATCCTGTGCGAGCTGGACGAGCGGGGGGCGCACATCGTGGGCTACTTCTCCAAGGTGCGGCGCGAGGGAGGGGACGGGGGCTGGTACGGGGAGGCGGGAGTGGGCAGCACGGCAGGGGGCGCGTCCCCGCAGCTCGGCTGGCCTACCGGCTGCCCCTACCCCGCCACTCCGCCTGCCTGCGTCCCTGGCCCGCCCTGCCAACCGCAGGAGAAGAACAGCGAGGAGGGCTACAACCTGGCCTGCATCCTCACGCTGCCCGCCTACCAGCGCAAGGGCTACGGCAAGTTCCTCATCTCTATGAGCTACGAGCTGAGCAAGATTGAGCTCAAGGTGGGCGCGGGGCTCTCGAGGGCGTGGGGGCAGGGCAGGGCCCTGCGCCGCAGAGCAATGCGCGGGTGCTGTAGTAGCGCCGCAGCGCTCAACCTTTGCCCCCATGGCGAGGCAGCCGTATGCGGGCTGGTGTGTGCGGACCTGGCCGCCGGCCCCAGCCCCCGCGCCGGCCTGGGCGAGCGGGCCTGCCCTGCACACCTGCCGCCCGTCTGGTTCGAACATTGAAGACCCATTCGTTACTCATGTGAAACCTGCCGCCCGCCTCACCCGCCTGGCCCCGGGGTGTGTGGCGCTGCTTGCAGGTGGGCACGCCCGAGCGCCCGCTGTCGGACCTGGGGCGCGTGTCGTACCACGGCTACTGGACCCGCGAGCTGCTGGCCATCCTGCAGCAGCCAGAGTACCCGGCCATCAGCATCAAGGACCTGTCGGAAATGACCGCCATCAAGCCCGACGACATCATTAACACGCTGCAGACGCTGGGCCTCATCCAGTACCAGAAGGGCCAGGTGCGGGGCCAGCGGCCATGACAACCCGCAGGGCAGGGCGCCGCCGTGGCAGCGGATGCCGGGACTCGGTCGCACGAACTGGCGAGCGGTTCTGGCCTTGCTCCTCGGCGACCCGTCGCGTGTGTCGCCTCCCGCGGCCCTGCCCCCTCTCCCTCCGACCGGCAGCACGTCATCTGCGCGGCGCCCAAGCTGGTCGAGAAGCACCTCAAGGCCGCGGGCGGGCCGGGCCTGGTGGTGGACCCCACCAAGATCGTGTGGACGCCCTACAACGCGGAGCGCGACTACGCGGCCATCGGGCGATGAGGCGCGGCAGGGTACCTGGGTTTGGGGCACGCGGGGGTGGCAGGCGAGCGAGGAGCGTCGGTGCGGGGCAGGAGGGCGAGCTGGCAACTGGTCGTCAACCGGACAGCCAATGTCGGCAAAGATGAAATGACCTAGCGAAGCAACCGGTGATGGCAATGATAGGGATTTGGGCGCAAGCGCACCGTGCACCTGACCATGGCATCGACAGCGACATGCGGAGGTTGCGGAGGGGTCCGTCCCGGAATGGGCGTGCGTTCCAGACCCTTGACGTCGATGCTTACCAAAAGGTGTTACGGTGCTCTTGATCAGTGCTAGAGGGCGCAGAAGACTCGCGCGCCAATCTCGCGCCAAATGACAACGCACACGCGCAAGCCCCCGCTGCACGTCGTTCATAGCAACACTCACTACATACCGCTGATACCGCCCATACGTGCGGCGCTTATTTGCACGGGCTTGCAACGACCATCACTTGCTGCTGCGCGGTAACGGACTTGTACCACGTTGCCTCAATCGATGCTTTGCTGACTGTCTCAGCTCTCCACTCTGCGCGAGCCGAGGAGCGCTACTGTTCAGTCGGCATCGCGTCGACCAAGTCGCCTTCCGGGCGCCGCACGACGCAGCTTTTAGCGACGGACTAAGATGTCTGGTGGCCGGGGTCGTGGTTATGGGCGTGGCCCATCTTACGACTATGGCGACTTCGGCGATGGCGACTACGGGGCGCCACCGCCCAAGCAGTACACCGCGCGTGGAGGCGGGCGAGGGGGCGGTCGGGGCGGAGGATACGGCTACGGGGGCGGCGGGCGTGGAGGCGGCGGCTACCGCGGGGGGCCAGACGGCTACCCCCCGCAACATCCCCAGTACGGGGGTCCGCCGCCAGGGCTGAGCGGCGGCCCCTACCCGCGGTCGAGGGCCCCCTACATAGCGGTCCAAGTCAGCGGGGGCCACTACTCGGCCGCCAACCCCAGCCAGGCGCCCCCGCCGCAGCAGCATCCCCACCCCCAGCAGCATATGCCGCGGAGCTTTGAAACGCGGGGGCCTGCGCGGCGGCGGCCGTCAAACTCCCCGCCCGCGGTCGCTGGCGACCACTCGCCTCCCACCCCTGCGCCCATCAGCCTGGTGACCTCGAGCCGAGGCGCCAGCCCGCGCTCCCCCGTTGGGACACCCCCGCCAGACCCCGACGCGCCCAACAACCCCCATTTCCTGACGCCGGCCTTCCCGCAAGCGCCCCGCACCCGTGAGTGATCCCCGGTGGGGGCGGAAGTGCACGGGCAGGGGGTGGTGGATGCCCGCGTCCTTGGCCCTCTGCCCAAGCGCGGGCGTCCTGCCTGCTTGGCTGCCGGCTGCGGCATCATGGCAGCCGCGCACCGCTGATTGCCTGCCCCCCTCCCTTTCCGTCGCGTATGCGCGCCGCTGCCACACCCCCGTCCCGCCAACCCTCCCCACACCCTGCGCGGGCCCCAGGCACCGACAGCTGCAGCGCCTGGGCCCTCATGGTGGAGGCCAGCTGCCAGGCGCTGGAGGCGGTGGCGGGGCCCTTCCTGGAGGGCGTGCTCATGGAGGTGGGGCCGGGGGAGGGCGGGGCGGGGAGAGGGAGGGAAAGGGGAGGATGGATGGGCTGGAGTGCCGCGAATCGGGAAGGGCTGGCGCGAGGGCCAAGGGCGCCATGTATGCCTACTCGCTCCATGTCGTACCCCGCACACACGGGCGGTCTCTGCGTCGCACCTCGGCGTACTTGTCCCTGTGCCTGCCTGCCTGCCTGCCTGCCTGCCTGCCTGCCTGCCTGCCTGCCTGCCTGCCTGCCTGCCTGCCTACCTTACAGGCATGCATTGGGCCCCCTGCCCCCCCCGGGCCCAGCGCCGCCTTACCCCCTGCCGCCCCTGCCCACCGCCCCCGCAGCTGCTGGGCGACTCGTGGGAGCGTGAGCTGTTCTCACTGGAGCTGCCGCTGCCACCGCTGTCTGCGGCTGCCTGCGCGGCGCTGGTGGGCAAGTGCAAGCAGCTGCACGTGAGGAGCGGGGGAGCGGGGGGAAGCGGGGGAGGGGGGCGAGGGCGGGCATGTGCGTCATATTGGGGGCGAGGCGGGGCGAGGGGCACAGGGGCCTCAGGACTTGTGGAGTTGGGCAGCTGTGCGCACACCCCAGGTGCTCCCCCGGCGGGGTGCACGGTAGCCCCTGCTGTCGGGGTGGGGGGGGGGCGCCAGCAGCTGCGAGCCCTGGCCGGCTGCCGTGAGGGCCAGCGCCCAGTGCCTACAGCTGCACACAATCTGCTGCCCTCCCCCTCCTCCTCGTTCCGCCCGGCCCGCAGGAGAGGCTGCCCATTACCATTCACAAGCGGGTGGAGGCGGTGGCCAAGGTGGGGGCAGGAGGGGCCAGGGTGGGGGCGGGGAGGGCAGGGGGGGCAGAGAGGGCAGGAGGCGTGAACGGTGGAGGGGCAGCGCAAGGGTAACGGTCCCGATTCGCTGTGTAGGGGGCAAAGCCAGACCCGCTAACTCTCAGCGCAGCCCAGCACCCCTCACCTTGCGCTGCCCCTGCCCATCGCCCTCCCCTGCTCCTCCCTGCCATGCCCAGGCCGCCGCCGCGCTGTCGTCCTCGCCCGGCAGCCTGGAGCCGGAGGACGTGGCGGCCGCCCACCTGGCGTGCAGGGGCATGCTGCAGGTGGGGTCGGAGGCGGGGGGGGGTGAAGAAGGTTGCAGTGCGCCAGGCATTGCCGGGATCATGGGCATCAAAGGGAGGGGCGGCCTTGGACCAGCGGCATCCCCCTTAACCTGTCCTCCTGTGTGCGCCGGCCCGCGACCGTGTCCCAATCCTCCCCTCTGCCCCCTCCCTCCCCCGTTCAGGACTGCCTCAAGGCCATGCGCATGCCCTCGCTGCTGGGGGCGGGCAGCCGCCAGTTCCGCGCCTTCACGGCCGACATCCTGCCGAACATGGAGAGCGGCCTGGCGTACTTCGACATGCTGCTGGAGGTGGGGGCGGGAGGAGGGAGGGCTTAGGAGGAAGCGGGGCAGGAGGGGCAGGAGGCGCAGGAGGGCTGGTGCGCAGTGCAGTGCCGTGCAGCGCCAGGTGCTGCGCTGCGCCCACTGCTACGGCGTGTGGCTCATTGCCGTCTCCTGGCGTGTCCCTTGGCCCCCTCCGCCCCGCTCCCCCCCGCCCCCCTCCCCCCCGCCAGGACTGCGCCGAGGCTGCCGCGCTGCGCACCCAGGTGCGGGAGGCGGCAGCCGCGGAGGCGGGTGGCGGAGCGCTGCTCAAGGCCGGCGGCGCAGCGGATGGCAGCCCCGAGGCGGCCGGAGGGGCGGCGGAGGGACCGCACCAGCTGGCACCGGCGGGGCCGTGAGCTGAGAGCTGAGGGCGCCGTGCATGCGCTCATGGGGGGGGGTGCTTGCGCTGGGGTGAGGGGCTAGGGGTGCGCAGTGGCAGGACCTTATGCATGAACCACGTGATGTAATGTGATGTGAGGCACCGTATCGGGAGTTACCAGGGGCACAGTGAGTGGAGGTGCGGAGCCAGGCGGGCGGGTGCTGCGCCTCGAGACGGCGCCGAGTTGTTGTGCGATGTGACATGAGCAGTGTGCTGGCAGCGGCAGCTGGATGGTTGCGGCTGTGCTTGACGCTAGTCACGCCTCAGCTGTGGGACTTAGCTGGGGCCAGGTAGGCTTGACGCCCGACGTGACTAATAGCATTGCGCAGGGGTGGGCACGTGACCGCACCGACATCAGGGCTGGCCCTGTCCTGGAGGGGCTGCAACGGCTGAGGGATGGCAAGTCCCGACGAGCGGGTTAATTTCTGCTTATCAAGGCTCATGTGCGGGTTATGCGCACGTGCCTCACACCACGCTCCGGTACTGTTGAGGGTGGGCAGCAACCGAAGTGGAAGAGGTGTAAAGGAGGGGGTTGTGCTGGGCCCCGGGAGCCGGGACATGCGCATCCGCGCCCCCACGCCTGGCGAACGCCGGAATGGGTCCCAGCGCCCGGACACGTTCATTACAACACGTTGCCCGCCATCTGGGCCCCTGCGTCCCGAGCAGGTCAGGGTGCTGCAATAAAAAAGCAGTTTTGGGAATTGCCCGGCTTGCCTGCAGGACACACGAAGGCCAAGCGCCGGCACGCTCCGGCTCCTGAACCAACGCCATCGCGCTCCCCAGGGGGCCCCCCACCCCCCCTTGGCGCTCAACCTGGGGCTAAGAGCGAGGGTTCGTGTGCCTGTGGCGTGCATGAAGTGCTTCTGCGAGGGCATCATGCAAGGCGTTGGGCGAGGCAAGCCCAGCTGCGCTAGAGGCAGCGGCATTAGGCTGCTTTGGGACGGGTCTCATACCTGGGGCTTCATCGCTGTCGCAAACCGCTAGGGCCATCAGCCGTTCACCCGCTGCTCACATGGTCGCACAGCTGCAAGCAGACAAATGCATTCTAGGTACTCCGCGCAATGCGATTACCGCACGCTTAGCGGCAACTGAATAGGCACCATGTCAGATGGCATCTGGGACACTTCGGTCTGGGCTGACGGCCCGATTGAAAGCTCACCTCAATCATATGGCATGCCAATTTCCCAGCAGCCGCGATCCATGGCCAGGAGCACTGGCCACAGCAATGTCCACGGCGCGAACCCCCGCGACGCCGTGGTAGCTGCGCTTGAGGAGAACCTCAAGGCAGCTCGCGCCAGGCTGCACCGCGAGGGCCACTACGCCGGGATCTCGGATGCGCTGCCGGAGGCAAGCACGGGTCACGGGTCGGGTCACGGGTCACGGGTCCGTGTGAGCGCCTGTTTCACACCGGCTGCCCTTCCTCCCCTCCAGGCATGGGCCGCGCTGGAGTTTTCCCCCGGCGGCCAGGTGCTGCTCGCCCGCTCGGGGCTGCGCGGCCCCGACGACCTGCTGCGCCAGCTGGCGGCCCTGCGCCGCAGCGGGCTGGCCGCCTACGCCTCCGCCTGCCTGGACCGGGAGCGGCGCACCCGCAGCGCGGTGGCGGCCTACGTGGCGGCCCACGGCGGCATCACCGCGCTGGCGGACCTGGAGGAGTTCATACTGGCGCGAGAGAGGGTGGGCGGCCCGGGGGGGGGAGAGGGCAGGGGCAAGGGGGCAGCAAGGGGGCACGGGGCTGAGGGAGGGTGGGGTGTTTGCAGGACCGGTGGTTCTGTGGCAGTCGATCGCCGCTCCCCCCTGCGGCCTGCGCGCATGTGCTGCCCGAGTGGATGGGTCTGCCCGCTGCTGCTGCCTCGGCTGGGTCCGCAGAAGCACACGGCTGTGGACGGAGTGGCCCCCAGCCGCTTGGCCTGCTACGGCGACCTCATGCTGGGCCCCCTGACCGCCCACCCCGAGGTGCTGCGCTACGGCCTGGCGCCAAGGCAGCAGCAGGGGCAGGGGCAGGGGCAGCAGGGTGCCACGGCGACCGGACAGCAGGAGCCGAAGCGCTGGGTGAGACAGTGGGCGTGGGCAGCGGGTCCTGCCGGTACGGTGGCCTGCCGTACGCGCATGCTGCATGGACTGGGGAGGTGGGGGCCGGGGGGCGCTGCCCAGTGCGGACCCCACCTGCGGCCTGCCTGCCTGCCTGTGTTTGCGCCCGCAGGTCAGTCGGGCCGAGGTGCTGGCGGCCATGGTGCCGCTGCTGCGGCGCAAGGCCCGCGACGGCCCCGTCACACCCGAGGAGGTCAACGCAGAGCTCAAGGCCGTCTACGGCAGGCGCGTGCGGCACGGGCGCCCAGAGGCCGGGTTGCAGCCCTCCCTGCCGCCTGCGGCCACCCTGGGCCACACAGCCACGGGTGGGGGCCGGCGGTGGCCGCCCCGCTCACGTGCTGCCTCCTGCTGCCCTCCGCCCCTTCCCCCCTTCCCCTTCCCCTCCCCTCTCCCTGCCTGCCCTCCCTGCGCAGTCCCGCGCACGAGCTGGGTGTGGCGGTGGGCGACAAGCTGGGGCTGCTGGTGGGGGACCTGCTGTCGGTGAGGCACGGCGGGGAAAGGGCGCAAGGACGGGAGAGGGAAGCAGGACGGCCGCGACGAGAATCGCTTGGGATCCTGCTGGCTGGGCACAGCTGCGGGCGGGTGTGTGCTGTCCCCGCCCTCCCTCGCTGGTCCCTCGACGCCCCACGCGCCCCCTCGCCCCCCAGGCCACCAACCAGGCCGGCCGCGACCTCAAGGGCGCCCGCGAGGCGGCCCGAGGCGCGGCTCTGGCGCAGGCGGAGCAGCTGCGGAGGCAGGCGGCGGAGCTGCTGCAGGTGCGGCCGAGCAGCCGCCGGGGGCTGGGCGGCTGAGGCAGGTGGGGGGCAGGGGCCCGCAGCGCGATGGCGGGCTGCCGCGCCAGCCGCGCCCTGTGGCCGCCCGCGTGTCCTGCCTGGCTGACGCCGCTGCCGCTGCCGCTGCCTGGCTGCCCCCTCCCTCCCACCCCCACGCCGCGCACTGCCTCCAGTCCCTGGCCGCGCAGCGCTGGCAGCTGCTGGCGGCGGAGGGCCACGAGCTGGCTCGGGTGGCGGCGCAGGTGGCGGCGGGCTGGGCGGCGCAGCTGAGGGAGGCGGCGGCGGCGGGGGCCCTGCCCTCGCCCCAGCCGGCGCCCGAGGAAGCGGTGGAGGCCCTTCACGGTGGGGCAAGGAGGCGGGGAGGGCAAGGGGGCCGCAGTCGCTGTCCGGCCGATGGGCCCATGCTCCACGGGGGCAGCAACGCCGGGACCCAAAGGGTGCAGTTGGCCGGCCATACCCCGACCTTCCCCCCGCTCTCGTGCCCTCCTGTCGCCTTGGCCCCGCCATGACCCCCCTGCACACCCGCCAGCCCACCTGGTGCGCTGCTGCGGCTGCGCCACGGAGACGCTGCTGCTGGTGGGCTCGGCGCCGGCGGACGCGGCTGCGGCGGTGGAGGCGGCGGTGGGGGCGGCCATGGCGCAGCGGCTGGCGCCGGAAGCGGTGTGGCCGGCGGGGCCCGACCCGCGCGCCAACGCGGCGGCCGCCGTGCGGCTGGCGGGGGCGTGGTCGGACATGGTTGGGGAGCCACTGCCGGAGGTGAGGTAGTGGCGGGGGTGCGGCCGAGGCGGCATGCACACACAGGCATGATGGGGCCGCATGGATGGGGGCGCATGAACGGGCGTGCGGCTCGAGCCGATGCCAGGAGCCGGACAGCGAACCTCCTGGCCTGAGTCGCCGCTAGCCTGCTTCTCCTCGCCCTCCCCTCACCCCCTCCCTTGTCCCCGCCCGCTGCAGGTCACGCTGTCCTGCCTGCTGGGCGCCCCCAAGAGCACCAAGCAGGCCCACGCAGCCGGCAGGGCGCTGCGCGAGCTGGCAGCGGACACGGCAGCCACACTGCACTCGGCGCTGGTGGCGGCGGCAGCCCTGGCGGGGGCGCTGCGCGCTGCGCTGCCGGCATGGCGCCAGGGCGCGTACACGGCGGCGGGCGGCGGCGGTGGCGGCGGGGAGGCTGGCGACGGCCGCGCTGAGAGGCGCGCCCCCGTCAGCTGGCGGCGGCTGCGTGAGGCGGTGGCGGCCGCCAACATGGGGCTGTCGTTCCGCTCGCTGGCCGCCACCGAGCGAGCCGTGGCGGCGGCGCTGGGTGCACAATGCTTCGCTGAGCTGGTGGGTGGGCGTGGCGGGGGGTGGCGGGGGGCGGCGGAGCGGAGGCCGTGTGCCAACAGCGGGGGCCGCCACCACCAGGGCGTGGCTGCATGCGACTGAGCCCACCTGACGGCTGCGGCCGTGGCTGTGCCGCCGCTTGCAGGGCCGGGGCGAGAGCCTGGTGTCAGGTGGGCGGGTGGTGGGGTTGGTGCTGCCTGCCTCCCCATGGGCCCCGGACGGCCATGTCGGCCTGCCGCCGGCCCCCAGGGGCCGCTCCTGATCACTGACCGCTCTCTGCCCCTCCTGTGGCGCGCTGCCACAACGTAAGCTGGCCCCGACTCGTCGTTCCCTCCCACCCCCTACCCAACGCGCAGCCCTGGCTGACAACGCCGAGCTGGCGGAGGAGCTGGCGGGTGGCGGCGGCGAGGCCGCGGCCATGTTTGGCGGCGGCGGCGGCGGCGGTGGGGGTGGCCCGTCCCTGGAGGATGTCCTCACGCTGGTGGCTCTGGCGGCGGCGGCGGCGCGGCAGGGGGCCGTCGACGCTGCGGCTGAGGACGGCGAGCAGGCGGAGGGCGAGCGTCAGGACCAGGGTGGGGCGGCTGTTGAGGAGGTGGTAGAGGCAGCGCTGCGGCGGCAGTACGGCGTGTCCTGTGCCGCGGCACTGGGCCACGGCCCGCTGGCCCGCCTGCTGGAGGAGGAGGCGGCCTCATCGCAGTCAGGCGGCCGCGGCGGCGGCAGCGGAGGAGGAGGCGAGTGCGGCTTGGGGCCGGGCGGCGCCGTGGTGCCGGAGATGGGCCTGGCTGCGGGCGGCCCCGGCTGTGGGCCCCGCTGGCCCGAGGCGCAGGCGGGGCTGCTGGGCCGCCTGACCCCCGGCCTGGCGCCCGCCGAGGCGGCGGCGGCGGTGCTGGCGTCGGCGCCCGAGCTGGCTGAGCTGGGCGAGTGGAGCTGCTGGCGGGAGGCCTTTGCGCCGCAGCTGGGGCCGCTGAGGCGCTTCCTGGCGGCGGGGTGAGCCGCACAGGGGAGGAGCTCGGGTGGGCAGGCGGATGGGGGCGGAGGAGGGAGGAATGAGAGGTATGTGGCGGCATTCGTTATGATGGATGCTGACGCCTTGTGCCCTTCACGGCTCCCTCCCCTGCCTTGGTGCCTTCAGGGGCCACCTGGCGCCGTGGGCGGACGGCACACGGCAGCTGCGCCCCTTGCCGCGCGGCCCCTCGGGCCCAGCCGGGGGCGGCTGGCTCGCGGTGGAGGCCCCGGGCGGGCAGCTGTTCAAGGTGGCGGCGGGGCAGGGCGTGCAGGTGCGCCGCCGGGGCTGTGCGCACTTTGGCGCACTTTGGCGCACATGACCCAGCCGGTGTGGGGGCTCCCTGACCATTGGGCAACCGCCGTTGACTCGTGTGTCCCCCCACCACCACTCCCACCACCACCACTTCCCCCACTTCCACTCCCCAACCCCGTCGTCTGCAGGCCGGCGTGCGGCGCTTCTCTGCGGCGCTGGCTGCCGGCGACGGCCACGCCATGGGGGCGGCCCTGCTGTCGGTGGTGGTGGACTCGGGCGGGGCGGCACTGGCGCCGGTCAAGGTGCGTCGGGGGCAGAGGGGCGGGGGCGGGGGCGGGGCGCAGGGCAGGCGCAGGGCAGGAGGAGCGGTGTGGGCCCTGGTGCCGCGACCACCAAACTGTGCAGCCGTGCCCGCAGCCCGCAGTTCCTTCCTTGTTTCGCTTCCCTCTCCCCCCCCCCGCTTCCTGACCCTCCCCACTTTCCCCCCAGTACCTGGAGAGCCTGGTGGAGGGCCGCTGGGCCGCATGGGCCGAGCTGGAGGCGGCAGGGGGGGCGGGCGCCGCCGGCAGCAGGTGGGGGCGGGAGGGGGCCTGTGACGGGCCTGAGGGGGGCCGCGGGAGGCAGGGTGGCGCGCGCGGGGGCGGAGGCAGCTGTTTGCGGAGGGCCGTTTAGCTCTTTACAAACTACCCCTTGCCTCACCTCACCTTCAGGCTGTCGGCGCTGGGCTCCGCCGCCGCCGCCGCCGACCGGGCCATCCCCGCCGCCGCGGGGCCCCTGCTGCGCTGCACGCTCGACTGCCTGGCCGCACTGCCGCTGAACGCCCTGCGGCGGGCGCTGGCAGAGAGGTGCGCAGTGATGGGCGCCGGACTGCCCATACCTTGGCATTTGGGGGTGCAGGGCTGTGTGGTGGGGGGTAGGGGGCCTTGTCGGTAAGACTGGATGGGAGAGAGTCCAAAGCCCACCACATCGGCACTCCGTCAGCACCCTCCTCCTCATCCGGCCCTCCCTCCCCCTCGCTCCCGATGGCCGCCAGCGTCCTGCTGCCGCCGCTGGAGAGCCCCTCGGTGGTGGGCCGCGGCTGGCGGGCGGCGCTGCTGGCGGCTTGCTCGCGCCCCGAGCACAGGCGAGTCAGGCGGGGGCTGCGGGGAGCTTGTCGCATGAAGGGGTCGCCGAAGGTCCCGCATGACCGTGATGGCTCACTGTCGTGGCTGCGATGTCGGCGGCTTATTGCTATTGCTCCCCCTTACCTTGCACCCATCCCCAACCCCCAACCCCCAACCCCGCTCGCAGCGCGGCTCTGCTGCAGCTGGCGTTGGCGGGGCTGCCCGGGGCGGAGGAGTGGGCGGCGCCCTGGGTGGCGGCCCGCCTGCAGGCCCGCGCCCCGCCGCTGGAAGAGGCCGTTGGAGGGGGCGGGCCGGCTGCGGGCACACACGGGCCCGAGGCTGCGCGGGAGGGGCCCCTGGCAGCAGACGGCCCCGCAGCGCCCGGCACGCCGGAGCTGGTCCCGCAGGCGGGGGCCGCCGCGCCCTCACCCGCGCAGGAGAAGGAGGAGGAGGAGGTGGGCGGCGCTCCCTCGCAGGGCCCTGGGCGGGGCCCGGATGCTGCTGACGCCGCTGGGTCGGCGCCTGGGGGCCCCGCGGAGGGGGCCACTGCGGGGGCACAGGCGGGAGCCCCACTCGCCCGGGGCGGCTCGGAGGCCAGCGCCGGCCGGCCCCAGTTTGCGGGCGAGGCGGCTGCCGCTGTGCCCTCTGACCTGGAGGAGAAGCGGCGCTGGGCTGCCGGCGTCATTGAGCGCATCCGCCACGTGAGGGGCCGGGCGGCAGGGAGCGGGGGAGGGGGCAGGGCGGCAGTGGCAGGTGCCTGGTGCGAGCACGGCGTCATCGCCAGCGGGGCTGCGGGCTGGGGGGCGTGTGGCGATGCCGGTGCTGCCCCCTCGCCCCTGCCCACCCTCCCGCCCAACGGGGCTTGTTCGGTTTATGCCTTCAAATAATGTTCTGCCCCCTCGCCACTGTCGCCCGCTTTCCCTGCCCGTCCCCCTCGGCGGCCCCTGGCATCAGACGTACGGCATCGACAAGCAGTACACTGACCCGGACGCAGCCGAGACCATCCGCTGCAACGTGCAGCGACTGGGCAACGCAGTGGAGCAGGTAGGGGTGAAGGGGTGGGAGTGAGGGGCGCAACAGTAGTGGCGCAACACCAGAGGGCTGCGGATGCAGGAGGGCGGCTGTGAGCGAGAGCAACTCGTGGGGGTCAAGCAGCGGCGAGGAGCCGGCCTCGCAGCGGGTCCACACCCTCGCTGGGCCGCCCCTCACGGCGCCCTCCTCCCTGCTTCCTTCCTGCCGCCCTACCCCCCGCGCAGCTGTCCGCGCAGCTGTACAGCAAGGACCTTCACTTTGTGATGGAGCTGCTGCAGAACGCAGGTGGGGGTCCCTCGGGTGCTGGCAGAGGCGCAGCCTGCCCATGACCCTCCGGTTTGGCCTTGGTTACCAAACCCCTCGGAACGCTCGGAGCCCCTCCGACGCCCCCGAGCATTGGGATTTTCGGTTACCGACCCCCTCGGAACGCTCGGAGCCCCTCTGAAGCCCCCGAGCATTGGGATTTTCGGTTACGGACCCCCTTGGAACGCTCGGAGCCCCTCTGAAGCCCCCGAGCATTGGGATTTTTGGTTACGGACCCCCTCGGAACGCTCGGAGCCCCTCCGACGCCCCCGAGCATTGGGATTTTCGGTTACCGACCCCCTCGGAACGCTCGGAGCCCCTCTGAAGCCCCCGAGCATTGGGATTTTCGGTTACGGACCCCCTCGGAGGGCTCGGAGCCCCTCCGACGCCCCCGAGCATTGGGATTTTCGGTTCCGGACCCACTCGGAACGCTCGGAGCCCCTCCGAAGCCCCCGAGCATTGGGATTTTCAGTTCTGGACCCCCTCGGAACGCTCGGAGCCCCTCTGAAGCCCCCGAGCATTGGGATTTCCGGTTACGGACCCCCTCGGAGGGCTCGGAGCCCCTCTGAAGCCCCCGAGCATTGGGATTTTCGGTTACGGACCCCCTCGGAGGGCTCGGAGCCCCTCTGAAGCCCCCGAGCATTGGAATTTTCGGTTACCGACCCCCTCGGAACACTCGGAGCCCCTCCGAAGCCCCCGAGCATTGGGATTTTCGGTTACCGACCCCCTCGGAACGCTCGGAGCCCCTCTGAAGCCCCCGAGCATTGGGGTTTTCGGTTACGGACCCCCTCGGAACGCTCGGAGCCCCACCGAAGCCCCCGAGCATTCGGGTTTTCGGTTACGGACCCCCTCGGAACGCTCGGAGCCCCTCCGACGCCCCCGAGCATTGGAATTTTCGGTTACCGACCCCCTCGGAGGGCTCGGAGCCCCTCCGACGCCCCCGAGCATTGGGGTTTCCGGTTCCGGACCCACTCGGAACGCTCGGGGCGCCCCTCTGAAGCCCCCGAGCATTGGGGTTTTCGGTTACGGACCCCCTCGGAACACTTGGAGCCCCTCCGAAGCCCTCGAGCATTGGGACTTTTGGTTACCGACCCCCTCGGAGGCCTTGGAGACCCTCGGGACGTCAGAGATATCAAAGTTTTGGTTATCAATTGGAGGGGTTTGGAATCCATCAGAAGCGGGGAGCGTTCGGGGTTGTGGATATGAAACCCGTCAGAGGGGTTCAAAATACTCGGGAGCTGGGAGCTTATGAGCTCTGACTTCCCACCCTCTCCGTTTGTCACCCACTGACGTGCCGCCGCCCCCCTCTCTCCCATGCCAGAGGACAACGCCTACCCCCCGGGGGTGGTGCCCATGCTGGAGTTCGTGCTGACGCCCTCCTGCCTGGTGGTGCTTAACAACGAGGCGGGGTTCAGGGAGGAAGACGTGAGGGCGCTCAGCGACGTCAACGCAAGCACGTGGGTGGAGTGGGGGAGGAGGGTGCGCGGGGGTGCTGCGGGGCAGTGTGTGTGTGTGTGTGTGTGTGTGAGAGGGTGAGGCGGGGGAGAAAGCTGCCGCAGCCGCGGATGCCAGTTGGTACTGCCTCACGGGGCTGCCCATCCCTTCCATCAGGACGTTTCTTAGCACTTGGCACTGCGGCGCTGTGACCTGCCTGAGCAACCATCTGGCCTCCCACCTGCGTACCCCCTTCCATTCCACTCCGCCTCCACTCCAACTTCCCCACGCCCTCCACTTCCCTCGACTTCCCCTTCCCCCGTCAGCAAGAAGAAGAAGCGCGGCTACATTGGCAAGAAGGGCATCGGTGGGTCATTGCAGGGAGGGGGTCCGGGTGGGGTTGGCGCGGCTGGTGGAGCTGGCTGCCAGAAGGCTGCGAGGGTGTGCGGCTCAGCGGCCGCTCAGCGCACCAATCCTTGCACGCCCCATTGCTCCGTCCTGCCCGCCCTCCCCCTCCCGCCCTCCCCCTTCCGCAGGCTTCAAGTCGGTGTTCAAGGTGGCGCCCGGCGGCAGGAGGCCGGGCTGGAGGAGGGGCTGTGCGCTGGACGGGCTCGGGGTGGTGTGGGGGCTGCGCTCTGCATCGGACAGGAAGGCCGGGGATTGCGAGGTGTCCGGAAGGCCCCACACCGCCCTCCCCCTTCCCTCTAGCTCGCTCTTGCCTCCCATGTCCCCCTCCCGCAACCTCTAACCATTCTCCAGCCTCCCGCCCCCAGGTGTGCGACGCCCCCGAGGTGCACTCGGGCGGCTTCCACCTGGCCTTCTCCCGCACCGCCCACGGCAACCTGGGCATGGTGCTGCCCTCGCCGCTGCCCCCCTACACGGGGGACGAGCTGCCCTCGGCGCTGGGGCTGCTTCCCGCGCCCACCCTCATCCGCCTGCCGCTGGGGCCGGGCTGCGGGGGGGCCGGGGGCGGCGGCGGCGACGCGGCGGCAGTGGTGGAGAGCCTGCGCAAGCGTGAGCGATGGGGAGGAGGGGGGGGCAGGGCAACGGAGGAGGGGGCGGCGAGGCCGGCAGGCATCAGGGGACCCCCGACGGCATCACCCACGCTCCATCCTAGACCCGGCCGCGCTCGACATCGCGGGCGGTCTTGCTCAACGGGATAGGGGGCATGGTCCGAGGCCCCTTCCCCTCCCTCCCTGCCCCTCCCTCCCTGCCCCTCCCTCCCTTCCCCTCCCTCCCTTCCCCTCCCTCCCTGCCCCTCCTCCCTCCCTTACCCCCTCCCCCCGTGCAGCGCTGTCCGAGGTGGACCCCCGCCTGCTGCTCTTCCTGCGCAAGCTGAGGCGGGTGGCGGTCACCGACGCAGCCTCGCCCCAGGCCGCGGGGGGCGGGCCCGGGCTGAGCGTGCAGGTGGGCGGGCGGCAGGGAGGCGGGCGGCGGGGAGGCGAGGGGGGCCGGGCGAAAGCCATGCGGGCGTGTGGACCACACGGTGGCGGCAAGGGACGGGAAGGGCCAGAGCGCTGCATCGCCCCCATCCCGCAGCTACTGCGGCCCCTTGCCCCCCACCCCTCACCCCCCGCCAGATCCACAAGGAGGACCTGGGCAACGGGGTAGTGCTGCTGCGGTACGGCGGAGCAACACCACCCGTGCACCCGCACGCGGCCGCCTCCTCCCCCTCCTCCGCCCCCTCCGCCCCCTCCGCCCCGCTGCTGGCCGAGAGCCGGCTGCTGCTGGTCAGCCAGGCGTTTGCGCCCACACTGGACCGGTGGGTGCGGGGAAGGGGGGCCTTGAGGGGGGCGGGGGGAGAGGGGGGGCTTGAGGGGGGCGTGAGGGGGGCGGGGGGAGAGGGGGGGCTTG
>BDDC01000718.1:3390-41321 GCA_001662425.1 Chlamydomonas sphaeroides
GCTCGCTGCTCGGTCCCTTCTCTGCCCTCCCCGCCCTCTCCCCGGCTCACCGCGAGCCCCTGGTCCAGGTTGAGTGCGAGCAGCGCCTCCGCCCCGCCGTTACGGCTGGCCTCGCCGTAGGCCCGGGCCGCAGCCACGGGGTCGTGCTTGACGTCCTCCAGGAACTTGCCATAGCAGCGGAGCAGCTTGCCGTTGGCGGGGTAGCGCTCGAGCACCCTGGCACGTTAGGGACACGCACAAGCGGGTCACACCTGTCAGCTAGCACTTAGAGGCACACCGCTCAGCTAGCAGACAGCAGGCCCCCACCCATTCAGAGCGGCAGCAGGGCCCCACTCAGAACGGGCAGGCCCCCACTCAGCGGCAGCAGCGCCCCACCCAGCACAGCATTCGCACCTTTTGTAGACCTGCTGCCCGCGTGCCGCGGCCGTCTCCACGGCGTCCATGGCGCTATCAATCTCTGACACGCGCAGACGCGGCTTGAGGCAGAGACGCCACAGGTCCGTCTGCGGGCAAAGGCGGGTGGATGTGCAACAGCGGTGGTGTAGGCGGTGACACGTCATCAGCTATCGAGTTGCACAATTTCTGGATTTTATGTCTTAGAGTTAGCCTCCGCGCCATTGGTCTAAGCGTTCAGACATCCCACCACCGTCTCCGCCACCCATCCATCTCACCCCACCCCTCCCACCTGCATGATCAGAGCCTCCCTGTGCACCCGCAGTACGGCACGGTAGTTGCGCTGGCCAGGGGTGAGGATTCGATGGGCAGGGGATTGTGGAGTGTCAGCAAACGCGTTTCAGCAGGGATAGCGGTTGGAGAGAAGGCTCGCCTGCTGGGGTGGTAGGACCGCGGCACCGCCATGCATGCCACTTGCCGGGCCCGCCCCATGTCCCCCCGCATGCACGGTCCGCACCTTGAACTCGATGTAAGCCTGCAGGTCCATGCCGCCCTCCTGGCTGTCCTTGAGCCGCTTGGAGGCCTCGTTGGTGCAAAACACCTGGGGTGATGATGCAGATGACGCAATCGGCTGGGGCGCGCGCTACGTGCGGGCAGGGCGACCATGGGCCCTACGATATGCAGGCGCGCTGCTGGCAGGGGCTCTGCTCGCTACCAGGGGCGGTGCGCCTCCCGGTCCCCTTGGCCCCAGCTCCCCGCTGCAGCTGACCTGGTACCTCTCCACCAAGGAGGGCGTGTGGCGAGAGCATAGCTGCAGCTGCGTGCGGCTGGCGGGGCCGTCCTTGCGGACCTGGAGGCAATGTCAAAGGGCGGCGGGCAGGTCGGGGCCGCGGATGGAGCATCCCTTGAGCCACGGAGACCGGGACACCAGGCTAGGCCGTGCTGCCCTCAGGCCGACCATCATCCCTCCGTCCCTCGCACACCTCCAGCAGAAAGTTGGCGTACAGGATCATGAGCGTGGGCGAGTTGGGAAAGGTCTGCAGGCCGGCCTTGATTATGGTCTCGCCCAGCGCCGCGGCCTCCTCCAGCACAGCGCCGTCAATGTCGTACTTGCGCATGACTCGGGCCAGGATCTCGACTTCGGCCGGCGACTCGAACTTGTGGACCTGGGATGGGGCCAGGGGTGCGGCCGAGGGATCGGAGCTAGCCGATGTGGAGCTAGCCGATGTGGAGCGAGGCTGGGTAGGCGGGGTCGTAGGGTGATCGACAATTAGAAGACGTGCAGCCTGGGCGGCAGCCGCTAACGGGCCCTCCACTCACCTTCATCAACTTGCCTCCCTGCTCCACGTCTTCGAACTTCTTGGCATGCCGCGTTACCCACCAGATGTGGGCCGCACATATCGCCCAGCTGCCGATCACGACCGGGAAGATGCCGTACAGCACATTCTGCAAATTTGAGGACAAGCGCGGGACATCAGCACGGGCAGATCAGTTTAAACAGACGGGTAGATGCGACTGAGATCAAGAGTCAGGGACATTGCATCACACGCTACCTGCACTCCACGCTCTCTCACAAGCAACTCATCCCTCCTTTTCCCCCTGCGGCCCACCAGCGTCATGGCCCGCTGCTTGGGCACGTCCGCGTTGCCGAACACCAGCACCGCCAAGATGAGGGAGGTGTAGAGGATGCCAGCCCAGTTACTGCACCAAACGATGTTGATGAGGTTGCGGTAGAAGGGAACCTGGACAGGCGCGGGGGGGCGCACGGGTCGGCATGAAATCAAGCGGGTCGAGATGAACGGGCAAGTCAGGTGTGTTTGCATGCTTTGGGTCGATCATGAGCGTGGGAGCCGGCTCCAGATGCCGCTCGGATTACCGTAGTGATAATATGTATTAGTGATACTAATTTCGTGGTGGGTCCACGAATACGTAGCACGAAACAAAGCCAGGGTGTTTGGAGGCTGTCTCCACGAAAATTAGTGGCACGAAAACTGCAGTGCGGGGGAGGGCGGCGGGGAGGGTGCCGCACGGCCGTGCCAAACACACGATCTCGCGCGTGCCTTTCTTTGCACTGCGCCACGTACTTACGTTTTCGCTCACAAACATGGAAGGAGACCGACCCAAGAAGCAAGTGAAGCTGATTCGATTTGGGTTGCATGTGCTCTCAAAGGAAGCATCAGTGTCAGCGCGCGCTGGCATGCATTTGTGGCACGAATCAATTCCAGGGCTATTTTTGACCGCACCCCGAAAAAATGTATCACTAATACATAGTATCACTACGGTATGTTTGACATACTTAACATGACATCTACGAACGCACCGATCTGAAGTTCCACCAAGTGATGAGCGCCACCGACAACACGCTGACGATGGCCTGTGGCTTCAACACTGACTCCAGGCAGGCTGCGGATACCACCATGGCGGCCTTAGCGGCCAGGATCTATTTGGCGGGAAAATATAGGGGGCGACGGGAGGCGTGAGATTCCAGGGGCTGCCTGAGATCGGGGCGGCCGCTCCGTTGCGTGCCCTGGCGACTCAAGAGATGCCGTGCACCGCCCCACCTTGAGCCGCGGGTAGACTGCGGGCGAGGCCAGGTAGCCCTTTGACACGGGGTTTAGGTCGGAGGAGGCCACCACCTGGGGGCGCAACGGGGAGGGCGAGGGAGGCGGCAGGAGCCGGGACAGCGCCGCAGCAGCGGGAGTCAGGATTGCTAGATGCACAGACGGACTGCTTTGGAAGCAAACGCATCCCAGACCCGCATCAGCGTAGCTCCAATTATATTCACGCCATGTGGGCTCCTCGCCTCCTCCCTTCTCTCTCACCATGAGTGCCGTGACGAAGAGAAACACGAGTGCTGCAAAGCCGGCAATGCACATGTGGAGCAGGTGGGGCATCTCCAGGCACACTGGCGGGCAGCAGGGGCGGCCACGAGCAGGGGCGGGCACGAGGACTCGCGAGGGCGGTGATGCAGAGGAACACGAGTGTTGCGAAGCCGGCGATGCACATGTGTAGGAGCGAGGTGGGGCATCTCCAGGCACACTGGCGAGCAGGCAGGGGCGGGCGCGAGGGTTTGCGAGGGTTGGAGGCTGCCGGCATAGCACGAGCCGCCGCGGGCACACGGCAGGACAAACGTGAGGTTGGGCGAGCGCGAGTGCAGCGGCAGCGCGGTACCTACGACGGGCTTAGCTTGGTGAGGCAGCAATCCAGCGCCGCTGCACTACGCCCCGCCCCCCAGCAACAGCAACAGCAGAAGCTGTGCCGCATTGCTGCCAGTGCGCGTGTGTCCCAGCGTCCCATCCGCAGCAGCGCGGCACTCACTGACGTCCGTGAAGTAGTTATGGCGCTTCACATCCGCCATGAAGTCGCAGTTGAGCGCAAACACGCTGCGGGGGTTAAGGAAAGGCGAGGCAACATGGAAGAGCGACAGGGAGAGGACAGTCACAGCTCGGCACACCTGCGAAGTCCCGAAACCCCAAACCCAAGCCCTGTCTCACAAATAGTCGAAGAAGCTGGCATAGCACATCATATACGTCACGTCGTACACCTGGGGATGGGGGCCGTGGGTGGGGACCTTGCAAGAAGCACTGGGGCTTCAGGACCAGGCAAGAGCCAATGTGCTCATGATATCCTCGGATCCAGGCCGACCCCGCACGCGGTGGGCCCCCTTGCGCCCCCCGATAGTCCCCCGCTCACAATGTGCAGCCCCAGCGCGGCCGCCCGCAGCCACTTGCTCTGCTCCTGCCGCCTCATCGCCAGGGTCAGCCAGGCCAGGCCGACGACTGACAGCAGCACCCACACCGCCATCACCTGCAGGGGGAGGCGGGGGCGGGGGCGCGGGGCAGTGGGCAGCAGAAGGGCTGTCGGCGGCAGAGGTTCCTTGGCGACGGGACGCGTTCTGCCCTTGCCAGCCCCAACGCGAGCAAGCCCATCCAGAGTCCAGACCAGCCCGATCTGGTGCCCGCCCCCCGGCCTGCTCACGTATAGCAGCGTGATGTAGGTCTTGTAACCTGGCAGCGGCCGGGCATGAAGGCAGGCGGCAGTCAAGCATGGACGGCAGCATGACCGGTGCCCATCGTCGTGCTGCAGGACCCTTCCCTCCCCTCCTCCCCTCCCTTTTCTCCCCTCGCCTCCCCGCCTCACCGAACAGCCGCACCACGGGGGAGCGCCACACGGTCCATCGTATGACGGTCCACAGCGGGTTGCTGACGTTGATCTCCCAGCTGTCGTGCGTGGGGTTGAACAGAATGATGAAGAACATGAGCACCTCCAGGACCATCTGGGTAAGGGGGCAGGGGCGGGAATGGGCGGGGGCCAGGGGGCCAGGCCACATGCGGCTTGCCGGGTTAGGGGGAAAGGCGGCCGGGCGCTGGAGCAAGGGGCATGTCGCAAGCTCCAGCGAGCGTCCGGCGGCCCCGCGCTTCTGGCTGCGCCCATCTCCGTCCATCCCCCAGTCGCTGCTCCATCGGACGCTCCTACCACCATGCCGGCACCCCGCACCTTGAGCACCGCAAACTGTGGGCGAGAACAAGGAGGCACGGGCAAAGGGGGGGGTGGGCAGGATGAGCAGCAATGGTCAGGGCTCGTAGCTCAGAACGAAAGCACACGCAGCGTTGCCTGTACGAGGGCCGGCGGCCGTCATGGGTGGCAGCCTGCCGGCCACGGCTCTTCCACGGCCTCCAGCCCCCGCCCGCTGGCATCAGCATATGTCATGCTGCCGTTCATAACGACATCTGGCTGCACGCTAAGCAGACGGCCCTGCCGCCACCTGCCCGCGCCCCAACCCTCCCGGCGCCTGCCTTCCATGACGACAGCGCCGACTGCCGTACGAGCGTGAACATGCCTGGTGGGGGCCACAGCGCGCAGCGCGGGGCAGCAGGCGGACGCGTGGGTGCCGTGCGGCGCGACTTGCCGCCCGCTTAGCTTCCTCGTCGCTCCCACAGAGTGCTCATAGCTCCTTGGCCCTATCGCCGTAGCTCAGGTGACAGCCCCCGGGGTCCCGGAGGCGAGTCGGCGCAGCGCGTGGGGCAGCACTCAGGCTCATGGCCGCGGCCCCGCAACGAGTCGTGCTGTGCGTGCCATGCCGCCGTAGCGCGGCGTCCAGGGCGCAGGACGCGCTGGCGCCCCACCAGCCTTGCCCGGATCAAGCAATACAGGTCGGGGCTTGTCCGCTTGTCCGCTCGTCTGCTGGCTGCCGTGCAGCGCAGCATAGCCTGGCTGGGGCCCTACGCCAGCGCGCGCGCCTAGACTACCGCAGCCTACGGTGCTCAGGTCCTGGTGTTACGGGGCACCTGGGGCCTCCCCTGCTATCCACCAGTTGCCGCAGCCCACACTTGGATTCAAGCTGGTACCCTTCTGATAGCCCGGGCGTACATGCAAACACGCCCTCCTGCAGGTTGCGCTGCCGGTCCAGGAGGTCCCCCTCGTTGGCATCGCGGTCTGCCGCCCTGAGGAGACATGCGGAGTTTCGCGGGTTCCGGCACAACAATCAGGCATGGCCACATGTCATGTCGTGGATGGGAATCTGTTGGGCATTTGGAGTCAAGGCACGCGCACGCGCTTGGGGGCCAGGCGCCGGGGCGCGGTCAGGCCGGCGACATTCGGCTCGCAAGGTCCGACACAGCAATCTGCACAGGCACGTACTGCCCGGGGCTCTAGGCCGCTTCCTGATTGACTCGGGGAGTCAGGATGGCGCACGGCGCAGCTAGTCAAGAGCCGCTGCCAGCCTGCCACATCCTGTTGACATGAGCCGCGCGGCCGTGAGTACGCCAGCTGCCGTAGCGACATTGTGAAGTGCACGACACAACATCTGAAACGCCATGTTGTCCGTTTAGGGGCTGTAGCCGCAAAATGGGTTTGTGCCCGACCTAGCGGTTGACTCGGCAGACATCCCGGCTCGTGGCCATCCCTGCACGGACTTCTCCCGCGCACCTTTCTCGTCGCTTGAGGAACTTCTGGTCGGACCGTTGACTGCTCGTCTCAGACGCAGTGCCGCCCGTTTGTCCCGAGGCTCCAGAGCGCACGCTTCCGATGTCGTCGCCCCCGACTGAGCCTGCGTCCTTCTCAGACATGGCTGTTTTTGTAGGAGGTCCAGCGATACAGAACTCCGCCGCTCAGAGCTTCACAAAAATTGCCTATTGTTGCACGTTCTCGTCCCTTCACCGTGCGTTGGTTCTTGCAGGCGCGTTGCGCTTATTGGCTTGTCAATATTATTGTAAAGAGATGTAGTGCAGAAACACGCTCTGCTCTCTGGCTGTCGGTAACAACCTGTCCGACGGACATCAGTTACACGTCATGGCGCTACTAAGTGTTGACTTCTCGCGAGTACCGTCGTTCTTGACACGGGGCCGTGTAGTGCTCGCCGAGTCCTCTATGCCAGTGGTCCTCGGACGGCAGTGTGCGTGCACGTACGCCCCTTGTAGTTCGTGGACTCACGCGAGCGGAGTGTTGAAAAAAGTCTCCTAGCTCGCGAGCTATATGACGATGACCGTAGGTAACCGGAGCGCGGGTTCCACGCTGACTTAGCGGGCGCGGGTGCCTGCGTTACTTCTTATTACTGCTGGCCCGTCCCTGGTCCGGCCCTACCCGGCTCGCAGCAGGCATGGCGGGTCTCTCCCCTGCGTCGCAGCGCCTCTTTCGGTGCCCCTGGTCGCGGAACACCACCTGTCCGCATGGCCTGCGCAAAATTGGGCACGGACGGATTGCGACCTGCGAGGAGCCTGTGAGCACAGGGGCTGACACTGAGGCAGGGGCCCAGGTGCTGTCGCCCCTCTTCCATGCAAGAGGGGTGGCGGGCTGGGGCTTCAGCCCTGGGCCTCACGTGCCACAACGCCACATGCCAGCTCCGTGGAAGACAGGACTGAGAGGCTCAATCGCACCGTTATTCAGGATTGCTCACGCGCCTGGCTGCCGGCTGAGCACGGACAGAGTGTCAGAGCCTCAATACACAGAAGCGCGAGCGGGACGCAACTGTTCAGGGGATGGCGACTAGAGCCGCGCTAGGCCCCATGCACATGTCTTCCGCCGAGCCGCGAGCGGCTCTACGTCACGTGAACAGCGGAACCATGGCCCAGGTGTAAGGGCATGCGTGCATTGCGACGAGGCCCACTCACTAAACAGGGACGGCCTCGCCGCACCAACTTCCCATCCCCCACACCATGAGCAAGATAAAGATCAGGTTTCCGCCAGTCCAGACTCCCACGACACTTGTGCAGGTATGCCACTTCCCGCACCGCTTGCCTGCATCCACTGGCCCTTCCCCTCCCCCAACCGCCAGCCAGCACGCCAGCAGCCGTTGGGTCTCAAAGCCGCAGGCGCCGTTATGAAAGCATGAGTATGCCGTGCGGCCGACCAGCATGTACAGACCCAGCAAGTCGCCTTGGACCCCCGCGAGTGTGACAGCGCCGTGACGTGGCATGCGTTTCACAGGGTGCCGGCTCGTGCAGGCCGCCGTGCGCCATCTCCACAAGGGCCGGCACAGCAGCCGCATGCGGTGCCCGGCCCACGGAGCCTGTCTAGCTGCCGCTAGCTCGCACCGTCGGCACCTCCTCCGACAGGCTGCCGCGCACGCCCATCACCAGCGGCCCGCCACCGCGGCCCCCGGCCGACGTCCGCACAGCGCTGCCGGCCGCCCCCAGGGCGTAGTGGTCCACCTGCGACCGCGTCACCAGCATCGCCGCCGGCGCGCCCGTCGCCGCCGCCGCCTTCTGCCGCGCCCGGTCGAACCGGCCTGGCGACTCGCCGGCGCCGCCGTCTGGCCCCTGCCGGCTCGGCGTGCCGGGCCGGCTGTGGCGGCCTGGCGGCGCCGCCAGCATGGTGCGGCGGAAGTCGGCATGCGGGTCGGGCGGCGTCGGCGGCGGCGCGGGAGCGGCGCTGGGTGAGGGCACGCCCCGCACCCGAGCGTGGTCGAGCCCCAGCCGCGGCACGCTGTCCAGCATGCGGTAGTCGAGCGCGCCGCCGCCGGCGTAGCCCCGGATCAGGCCGCCGCCGCCGCCACCGCCACCTGCGGCACCCGACGGGCTGACGGCCGCACCACCGCGGTGCGTTGGCGCCGGCAGCGACGAAGGCACGCCGCTGCCGCTCACCCGACTGGGGCCGCCGTCGGCGGCGCCAGCCGGCGCCCGGCGCATGGGCGACGCGGGGCCGGGCGACGGCAGGTGCTGCGGGGAGTCGGGAGCCCACACGTCGCCGCCACCGCCAATGCGGACTGTTAGGTTGGGCGTCGACCGCCGGATGGGATGCAGCAGCGCCGCCGGCACCGGCGGCATGTGGGTCCTGCCGCTAGCGCCGTCCTCGGCCCCGCTGTCGCGGCCGCTCTCCTGGCGGCCCAAGCCCCTGCCGCCGCCACCGCCGCCGCCGGCCTTGGGCGAGTGCGACTGGCCTGTGAAGCTGCCCGGGCTGCCCGCCGGGCCCGTGAAGCTGGAGGCGCTGACGGCGACGCCGCCCTCCCGGGCGCAGGGGTGCACCGTCATCAGCGCGCGGCCACGCGAGGCGGGCCGCCGGAGGTGCGGCGGCAGCGCGGGCGAGCCCGGCTCCTCCGGGTGCGGCGGGGCGGCGTGGTGCGGTGGCGGCGGCGCGGGGCCCTGCCACGCGCTGCGGGAGGTGTCCCCGAAGGAGCGGCGGGCGTTGCTCGCGTCGGCAGCCGAGGTGTGCCAGCTCTCGCGTCCCGCGCGGCCCTGCGGGGTCGGGGCCGGGCCAGACGGGTGCGACCATCGTGACTGCTGCCGCCCGAGCAGCCCCCGGCGCGGGGCAGCGCACCTTGCGCAAGCTGCCCCGCGTGCGCCAGGGCCCTCCGTCAACCCTGGTCAGTGAGGTCATCCGTCAGCCTACGACCACCCTGGAATCACCTTGCGTCCCTGCGTACACCCACATGCACGCAACATCGGCATCAAGCCCCGGCCCCGCAGACCTCCCATGCGCACGGACCGTGCTCACCTCGGGTCCGGCTGCATGCAGCGCCATCCCCGCCAGCTTCTCCGCCACGTGCCGAGGCACCGCGCGCGGCACGGGCGCCAGCGGCAGCGGCGACGACAGCTCCAACGGCGCGCCGGAGGGGGAGCAGGGGGCATGCGGCTCGCCGGCGGCGCCCGGCGCGCCGCTGCCCGATGCGCCCAGGGCTTCAGACGTCAGCAGCAGCGTCTGGCGCATGTGGCCCGGGTCGTAGGCAGCCAGGGCAAACTCGCGGATGATGTGGTCTGCGGCGGGACGCGGGCGGCGGCACGTAGGCAGGCAGCGGGGATCAATGGTCCAGGCAACGCCCGGCGTGTGCTGCACGCACTGAAGAAGGGCATGCAGGATGCCAGACGGTCGGGCAAGCCCCGTGCGGCCCGGCGTACGGACATCGCGGCGGACGCAGCGGCGCCACCCAGCTGCCGCTACCAGCCTCCACTCGTCACGTCGGCCGTCCCGTCAGCCGGGGTGCCAGCTGCGGGCGCAAGCGGTCGGAACCCCCCTTAGGGACCCTTTAGGGACAGCAGCGCGCCCGACCTGCTCGCGACACGTTGACCCCGGGGCTCAGCAGCTCGGGCGCCAGTCCCTCGCCGCCGGCCTCCTCGCCGGGCCGCGTGCCGCCGCCGCCAGAGCCGTCGGCAGCGCTCAGGCCGCTGGCCCGCGGCGAGCTGGAGCTCCGTGTGGGGAGGAACTCGTCCTCGCAGCCCGCGCCCGTGCCGGCCCGGCTGCCGCTGGCGCCGCTGATTCCGCTGGCGCCGCCGTCGCTAGGCAGACCGCTCAGCGAGGCGACCAGCGCACGCCCGATTGCGCCCATCGCCAAGGGCGCCGAGCTCTGCGAGTCCAGCGCCGCCGCGACGGACGCATGCCGGCTGCGGCCCGGCGCCCTCGCCTCGGCATCCTGCCCCCTAGGCGCCAGCGTGCTGCCGCGCGGCTGGCTGCCGGGCGCTTGCTGATCGGCGCCGCCGAGCGTGGGCGGCGGCGCCAGGCCGGCGGCGGCGGCGACGCCGGAGCCGCGGCGGCTGAGCGCGGCCTCCTGCATGCCGCTGTACGAGCTGTGGCGCGTGCCGGACCCGAGGGTCGGCGCGTGCAGCAGCGAGCCCCGCCGCCGGTGGGCGGAGGTGGAGCCGAAGGACGCGTGGCCGCGGGCCTTGGCGCCGCTGCCTGGGGGTGTGCGGCATGGCGACGGGATGGCGCTGTTGCGGCCGCCGCCGCCGCGCTGCGGTCTTTCTGCCCCCAGCATGCACTGCACCGCGCGGCTGCTATGATGCATGCACAGTCGCAAGAGGTGGCCAAGTCCCAGACGTGCTGCACGGGTTCCTGCTTCTTGGCTTACCGTTTCGGCCGAACTGCGGCGGCGTGGCGTCAAGCGCCTCGAGCGGCGGCCGCTCCTGGGGCTCCCAGTCCAGAATGTCGATGCCTGTCGCAACACGCAGGGGCGGCGGCGTCCGGCGGGTATGTGCCGCTGGTATCTGACGTGCGATGTGTAGCTGTGCCGTGACGGTGTTGCTAAGTGGGCATGCTGCGGCTGCGTACGGCAGCGTACGGCGCATGGGCGGCCGCCGCACACGCTGCTCACCTGATGAGCTGTCGTAGAAGCACTGCTGCTGCCACGACTGCGCAGCCACGCGAATCTAGGGGCCGGCGAGGGAACATTGCGAGAGGCGCCGTTGGGGGCAGGGAGCGGCGGGGCACGGCCGGGCCTCGGCCTGACTGCGGGGCTGCCGCAGGTGACGCATGGGAAGGCGTACCTCCGATGTGCGCTCGCGTGCGGGCACATTGTAAACGGTCTGCTTCAGCTGGCCTGCGGACATGACGAGCCAGAGGGTTGCGTGCTGTGCGGTGATGGTTCGGCCCACGGCGCAAGCGCGCCAAGCGTGCGGGCTGACAGGCGCAGGGGCCGTGTGCACGCTGGGCGTCCCTGAGCAGCCCACCCGCGGTCTTAAAGGCAGCGCTTAGAACGTCGCTAGGCGCAGCGCCGAGGTGGCTCGGCGATGCCAGCACCTTCTGGCGCTCGAGCTGCGGGGTTCGGGTAAGCAAGGGGCCATGCGGCATGGTGGGGCGGGCTATGACGTTGTCCGCCCCGAGACGAAAGCGGGACGCGTGTCGTTATTCAGATATTCTGCAGGGTAGCGCTTGCGCTGCGCCACGCTATTGTCCCACGGCCGAATGTGCCAAAAGCGCCCCACGAAGAGCAGTGCAAACCAAGCTCATACCCGTGCAACATAGGCATCGTAGTTATCCGCCATGCAGACGTCCCTAGAGCATCAGCTTGGCAATTGCTGCACACATTGCTGACCAACACTTTGCGTCACTGTGTCCTCTTATGTGTTCTCGTGCTATATCGGTACTTATTCAGTCGAGGTGAAGTCAGCACGCGTACTACACAGCGCGCGGTGAGAAGGCGTCTGGCAGAACTTCTCTTTTCATGGCTTGTCCTGGGGTTTTATTATACTTAGGAAGCAATTCTTTACAGTAAGCAGGGCCACTACAATGCATTCTGTGTGTGTCGTACGGGTTTCCGCTAGGGGACTTCCGCTAAAAGTCCAGGCAGCGTGGCAGGCGTGCTACAAGGGCAAAGGCCACAAGCGTATTGTCTCCTCCAGATGTCTTCTTGCATGAGGACCTGGCAGCGCATGGCACGCGGTGGCAGTGCCCCTTCCCGCAAACCCCCGCCCCCCCCCGTAACCACCCCTCGCCACCTTCCCCGGCCTGACATCATTATGTCGAAGTATGCGGCGTCGTTAGTCGCACGCCTTCGCAGGCTTTATCTGGCTCTGTCGTCTTGCCCTGCCGCATCCTAACACCCTGGATGGCGCTCTGCTCCGCCTGACTACCCTGCGGAAGTGATAAGGAGTGAACGTGAGTGAATGACAGGGACCAAAAAAGCGAAAATACGCGAAGGCAGCACGGTATCTGGCGCTCACGGGCCAAGAAAGCCGGCCCCTGGAAACAATGTATTACCCGAGCGTAGCCGTCTTGAAAGTTGTGGCCGCCACACGGAATGGGTAGTCGGTGACGGCGTTGACGTGTACCGCTGCGCGCCGCGACAAGTGAAGCCACCGGCCTCGGCTCGCGCTAGCGAGGCTAAGCTACTGCACCCCGCAACCCCAATGCAGACCTGGGAGGAAGGACGGAGCCCCTGCACACGTCAACCGCTGCCGTACAGTGCTTTGCTGGGCGCGAGGATCTTTCCGCAGACTGCTTGTGGAATTCGGCTAGCTACTCTCAAGGCCTTGTCGCACCGAAACAGCTACCAACGACAGCTATACGCACAAGGGGCACAAGCGCACAAGGATGGCTTCGGCGTTGGTCAGCCTGCGTTCGCGCGCCAGGCCGCTGCTGAAGCTGCTTACTGTTGGCGCAGGCGCACCGCGGTACCTGGCAAGCGCTGCTCAGCCGGTAAGGGTTGGTCTCCATGCAAAGCTTCTGTGCCGGAAGGATGTCCCTACTTCACATCTGCCCCGCAGGCGTATGCCGAGAGTGAGGAAAAGGCTATCGGTTACGCCAAGAAGCTCCCGAGCCAGGTTGGGCGCGTTCGACTCCGACTCCAGCTCAGCATGCGTCGTCGTTAGATCCGCACCACCTCGTCCGCTTGCCCACTGCCCAGCGCCGCCGTCAGAAATCAACAGGATGCGTTGTTGCGATGCATGTGTTTTGCCGTCGACCGACCGTGCCTTCCCCCAACAACCACCGTCTTCCCCCGCTTTCCTCACTTCATCCCACACGGCAGCTCTTCATCGGCGGCAAATGGGTCACCGCTGCCGCCGGCCGCACGATGCCCGTCGTTGACCCGCGCACCGAGCAGGCACGTAGGGGGCTCCCAGGCGTGCATGGAGTGGGGGTGGGGTTGCGGCGGCGGGGCAACCGCTCTCGCGGCTGCACGGACCTCTGCCGAAGCCCCGGCTGGCGCTGTTGCCCCGCAGCCCATTGTGCACGTGGCCGAGGGCGACGCTGCTGACGTGGACAAGGCCGTCGCCGCCGCCCGCCGCGCCTTCGACTCGGGCCCCTGGCCGCGCATGACCGGCAAGGTGCGGCGCGCTACCGCACAGCCCAACCTGTGGAGCCCACCTCCACCCACCCCTGGCCGCCGGTCTCCTGCCGGCCTCAAGCCCGCCAAGACCACCCGGGCCAACCCACGCAAGCGCGGTCTCTGCCGCTGTGGGCCCGCCGCTGCGCCCCGTCCCCTACCCACCATGCACGCCCCTCGCCCTGGCCCTAGGCGGCGCCCGCTGTCGCCGTTACGATTATATTGGCTGTGCGACTACCGTGAAGATAGGTCGTACGGCTAGGTTATCCAGAGCCCACCTTGGCTCATCCCCCGATCAACCCTGTCAGGAGCGCGGCCGGCTGCTGTACAAGCTGGCGGACGCCATGGAGGCCAACCGCGAGGAGCTGGCGGCGCTGGAGACGCTGGACAACGGCAAGGTGCGGCGGAGGCGGCGGGCGGCCAAGGGGGGCGAGGGGGCCAAGGGCGACAGCAGTCGGAAAGGGGGGCCAGGGGTGCGCACGGAGGGCTCGAGGGGTGCACCCGCAGCCCTCTGGATCGCGACTGCGCAAGGGAGGGGGGTGCGGACCTGCCTCGGGCGCCGAGAGGGGCCGAGCAAGCCCCGGGGCTGTGAGGGCCCAGGGGTGGCCGTGCTGCTCCCTACCCCCCTGACCGACGTGTGCGCGCCCACGCCTCCCCCCGGGGCCGGCTCCCGCAGCCGCTGTTCTATAGCCGCGCTGCCGACGTGCCGCTGTCCATCGACCACTTCCGGTGCGGCCGGGGGCGGGGCTGGCTGTCGCGGCGCCCGCTGTCGCACCGCACGGCTGCAGGGGCGCCAGGGCTCGGCCCCGCTGGGCTCACCTGCACCGGGCCCCACCGTCGTGCCCACCGCACCGGCACCCGCTGCCTGCCGGGCCCGACGCGCTGACCCGCAGCTACTATGCGGGCTGGGCGGACAAGATCCACGGCAAGACCATCCCCGTGGACGGCCCCTTCATGGTGCGGGGCGTGTGGGCCACGGGGCGGGGCAGCGCAGCGCGACAAGCGAGGGGCGGGCGGGGGGAAGTGAGGCACAGCAGGGCAACCGTGCTGGCGGCACGTGTTGTGCAGAGCCACGTGCAGACTGACATCCCGGGACTAGGGTAGCGAGCCCCCTTGTCGCCCCCCGGCTCACAGCCTGCCCCCGCTCCCCCGTAGGCCTACACGTTCCACGAGCCCCTCGGCGTGGTGGGCCAGGTAAGGCCCCAGGGGCGCCGGCGGTTGCGGCTGTGTACCGAATGGGAGTAACGAACTAGCGCGAGTAGGGCGAGGGCGAAGGCCCGGGCCCAAAGCTGTAAGCGTCCCGCAGTGGTGGGGGCTGGGGAGTAGGGGGGCAGGCGCCGCTGCTGCCTAAGGGGGCATCCTGCAATGAGCGGGCAACAGGCGGAGGGCGCTCTTGCCGACAGGAAGTGGGGTGGGGCAGGTGCAGGGGTTCTGTTTTTCTCAGGAAGGAATGGCGCTGTGGCCTGGGGGGCCGCTCTCCGTAGCAGCGGGCATGCGGAGGTCACGAGAAGGGCGTGCAAGCCTTCGTCCTTGCTGCATCCTTGCACCTTGACCTGTGCCGCCCTCGCCTGCCGCTTCCTGGCTGCCGTGGCTGCTCGGCACGCGGGCGCCGGCCAGATCATGTGGGTACGGGCGCAGCCGTGGCGGCGCAGCGCCGGCGCAACCTGCGGGGCTGACCCTGACGCCTGGACTGTGCCGCTGACGCCCCGACTGCAACCCCGCCGCCCGCATGGCCCTTGCTTCACTCGGTCGCTCCACTCTTGTTCCTTAGTGAGTAACTTGTTCCTTAGTGAGTAACAACGCACCCGCGGCACCGCCGCTTCCTCTGCGCCATCATCTGCTGCCGGGCCATGGAGGGCGCCGGGGGCGCAATCCGAGCAGTGCAGTAACGCCGTGTGCTCGTCCGCTCCGCTCCGGGGCCCGCCGCCCTCCCCCGCAGGCCCCTGGAACTTCCCCCTGCTGGTGAGCCCCCGTGCCGTAGCCCTCTGCGGCCGTCCCATGGCCGCGGCCCCGCAACCCACCCAACCTCAACCGCCGCGCCTCAGCCAGCGCTGGCCTGGGCTGCGCATCTCCTGCACGCACCCAAACCTTTGCCCCTCCCTCCACAGCCCCACCCCGCCCCCGGTGCTCCCCCTCTCCGCCTCGCCCCCTAGATGGCTGCCTGGAAGCTGGGCCCCGCACTGGCCGCGGGCAACACCGTGGTGCTTAAGCCCGCGGAGCAGACGCCCATGACGGCGCTGCGGCTGGCGCAGCTGGCGCAGGAGGTGCGGGAGCGCTGCGTCTGCGCACCCGGGGGGGGGGGTCTGGACAGGGCGCGTGGGGGCAGAGGGGTCCGGTGTCCGCGATGAGAGCGGCGTGCCGGGGGCGGGCTCCAGGGCATGCAGCCGGCGGGGCACTCGAGGCGGTGTGCAGGAGTCTCCGCAGGGGCCTGGGTACTGACGGCGCGAGGGCCGTGCAGCCGAAGCGTGGGGTGCGCAGCCGGCGCCAGTGGCTGGCGGGGGCGGGGCTTCAGCCCTAGCCACCCTGCTGTTGGTGGCAGGGGCTGGCTCGCAGCACACCCACGCGAGCGCGCTCCTCCCCGGCCGCCCCAACATCTCTCCGCCCCTCCTCCCCGCCCCAACTCCAGGTGGGGCTGCCCGACGGAGTGCTCAATGTGGTGACGGGCTACGGCCCCACCGCGGGCGCCGCCGTTGCCACACACAAGGGCGTGGACAAGGTGCGGCCCGCACGCGGCCTAGGGCCCCCGGGGACACGCGCGGCCTAGGCCCCCGGGGACGGACGCGGCCCGGGGCGGGAGCAGCGCAGCCGCTGGCGCTGCAGCTCTGCTTGCGCCACCCCCCTCGACGAGGAGGGTGCTAATTGGGGTTAGTTCTTGCGTGCACAGCCACCGCGCCGCCGCCCACCCGCCCGCAGACCGCCTTCACCGGCTCCACCGAGGTGGGCCGCCTGGTGGGCAAGGCCGCCGCCGAGTCGCTCAAGCCCTGCACCCTGGAGCTGGGCGGCAAGAGCCCCGTCATCGTCTGCCCCGACGTAGACATCGGTGCGCGGCACGCGGGGCGCTGCGGCGGGGCTCACCGCGGCGCGGGCTGGCCGGAGAGGCAGGAGGGACGCCGAGATGCACGAGATGCACAGGGACGCTGGCGCGTGCCTTTGTGACGCTTGACGCCTCCCCCCTCCCGCAGACAAGGCCGTGTCTGACGCCCACATGGCCCTCTTTTTCAACCACGGCGAGTGCGGGCCGTGTGCTGCTCTCTGCCAGGCAGCGGCAGGGTGGAGGGCGGCCGAACTGGCCGTGTCCTGGGCGACCGCCAGTCAGCGGTGGGCGGTGGGCGGCGATGCTGACGCTGTCCCGGGCGGCCGCGTCGTCCTGCCCGCAGGCCAGTGCTGCGCCGCCGGCTCGCGTGTGTTTGTGCACGAGGCCATTTACGACGAGTTCGTGGCCAAGAGCGCGGAGGCGGCCATGAAGCGGTAAGGCGGCGGCGGGCGTCCAGGAGCTGGATGAGGGGCCCGCCTGGTCCATAGCGCACGGCAGCACCGGGGGTAGCCCGCTCAAGGCGGCCATGGAACCATGCGGGGCTCGAGGCGGCTCTGAAGCCCCGGTGAGGGGCCAGGGTTTCGGGGCTCCGAGGTGGTGCCGGCACTGGTGAGGGGCGCAGCACGGCGGGTGGCGTTTGCCCGTGTTGCGGGATTTGCGCCGCGGTCCACGATCTGGGGCCCCGCCCCGCCCTCCGCCCCTGGGCCGCCCGCAGCCGCGTGGGCGACCCCTTCAAGTCCGTGGACCAGGGCCCTCAGGTGGACTCGGACCAGTTCACCAAGGTGCTCGACTACATCGACAGGTGGGGGGTAGCTGCGGTGCAAGTTACAGCTTCAGAAAGTAGGCCACGGGCGGCACCGGCGCGCACGCGGCCAGCTGCCGCCGTGCCCGGCCCCCGCAACAAAGAAAACCGAAACCGCCTGGTGCCCGTCGGGGCATGCACAACGCCCTCTCGCCCCCGCCCTGGCACGGTCGGACGCACGCGCGCGTATGACAGCTCGCTTCACCCGCGGGTACAATCCCCCGCCCGCAGCGGCAAGCGCGAGGGCGCGCGGCTCATGTGCGGCGGCGGCCGCAGCGGCAGCCGGGGCTACTACGTCGAGCCCACGGGTGGGTGGTGAGGGGGCGGGGCAGTGCGCAGGTAAGGAACTCGCGAATGGGACGGTGTGGGTCGGGGTTGGCGCGAGGGCCACGCGGGATGGTGATGAGGGGCCGGCTCACGGGCCTGCTGACCAGCTTCCGCTTACACCCGCTACGTGGATCCCAGGGGTGTGGGTGGGGGGGGCTGGGGATGACGCTGAGGCTATGCCAAGGGGCAGGCGCGTTGGGTCTGAGGCAGAGCAGCCAATGGCAGCAGGGCGGTGCAGCGGCAGGGCGGTGCAGCGGCAGGGGGGTGCAGCGGCAGGGGGGTGGCTGCGTGCGGCGCCGCTCACGACTGCATCGTTGCGCTCGCCTGGCAACCTGACTCTTGCGTGTGCCGTGGGCCGCAGTGTTTGCGGACGTGCGCGACGACATGAAGATTGCGCGCGAGGAGATCTTCGGCCCCGTGCAGGCCATCATGAAGTGGAAGACCATCGACGAGGTGAGGCGCCGGGGCTGTGGGGATACAGGGGGGGGCTGTCGAGGTAAGGGGGCTGAGGGGGTATGCGGGGCTGTGGCTGCGGCACGACAGGGGTGGATGGCAGGCCGGGAGCGGGTAATGCTGGCGGCGAGCGGTTGCGCAGCTACCAGACAGGCGCACCGGTATGTTCCGGCGGCCCAACCCGCCGCCTGAATCCCCCAGGTGATTGCGCGCGCCAACGACACCAACTACGGCCTGGCCTCGGGCGTCTTCTCCACCAACATCAACACCATCAACACACTCACGCGCGCGCTGCGCGCCGGTAGGCCGGGGCCCGTGGGCACGGGCGCGCATGTACGGCATCTGTGGCAGTGCTGGCGGCCCCTGCTTCCGGGCAAGCTTGCTGCCGGGTGGGCGCTGCAGCTGTGCTCGCGGGGCACGAGGTTGTCCGCACCCTCCTGCCCCGCGGCCCGGCCAGGCACCGTGTGGGTCAACTGCTACAACCTGTACGACAGCGCCGTACCCTTCGGCGGCTACAAGGTGCGAGCTCGTCACCGGCGTTGTGGCTGCCGGGGCCGCTCTGGCGTGCGGCCCTCAAGACATGCACGTCTACGCTGCCAGGGGGGGGGGGGTGCCAGCCGATCATGCGGAGCCGTGTCGTGCGCTGATGCCCGAGTATGCATCCGGACGCATCGCCCCCGCCGGCTTGATGCCTCTGCTTGCCCCCCGTCCTGCATTCTGGCCGGCGCAGGAGTCGGGCATCGGCCGCGAGAAGGGCGAGTACGCGCTGAGCAACTACACGCAGGTGGGGGGCCCCAGGGCCGAAGGGCAGGGGCGGGGCGGCACTGCCAGAGAGGGGCCGTGCGGTGGAGCGGTGGCCTCCCCCCTGTGGGTCAGAGAGGGGCCGTGCGGTGGAGCGCTGGCCCCCCCCCCTGTGGGTTACAGCGCATCAGCGCAGCTCCGAGGTGCCGCCGGTGCCTATCCGCTGCTGGTCCTCGGTAGCTACACCCGCGCCAACGCCCCTTGCTGCACACACCCCTCCCGTGCGCCATGGGCCCCCTTTCCCTACTGGGAGACCAGGCCGGGAAACTTGCCGTACAAGCTGCCGTACAAACCTGCGATGCATCCCCTGGCCCTGCCGCAGGTCAAGGCCGTCTACATGCCGCTGCAGTCGCCTGCCTGGCGCTGAGTGGCGCCTGGACATGTGGCGGATGAGGGGTGCGGACAGCGGTGCACTGGGTGCTGAGGGGTGCGGACAGCGGTGCACTGGGTGCTGCGTCAGGTAGCGTGGCGGATAGCAGAGGAAACGAGACCAGCGGCCGAGCAGCCGGTTGTGGCTGGGAGGCAGGCGCCAGCTGGGGCGGGCGTCGCGGTGTGGATGGCGGAGGAGGGGCCGCTGTGGGAGGGGCGGGTGTGTGAGGGGCCGCTGTGGGAGGGCCGGCAATGTGCGCTGCGAGGGGAGGCGTTGCTGCGGCGGAGCCCCCGCGGTGCGGTGTCGGAGGAGGTGGGGAGGTGCTAGAGTGGGCTGCAGCGCACACAGATGCAGCGAGGGCTGCGGCTCTGTTGGCTTATCGGCTTATCGGTACAACAACGCAGGTGCGGCGCTCACTGTCATTGCTCGATTAGGTTGCTGTTGCTGATTGGTTGTGCAGGCTCCCGTGTTCCTTTCGGGGGGCTGGCAGGTATGGTGAGGGGGCGTAGTAGGAAGCACAGCAGGCGCAAAGCGCTAGGGCCTGGCTTTGCGTAGATACATTCTGTACGGGCCTTGCATGGGCCGTGTTCAGGCCGCCGGCCGTGTAGCATGCAATCCTCACCGTTCTGGGCCCGACCCCTGCCTTGCGCAGTGCTGCGCGCCGTACTCGACACCCGCAGCGGGCGGCGCCCTCCGGTCGAGCTCGCTCGCAACCCTGCGGGTCGGGCGGGGCGAGGGGACGGGGTGGGGGGGGAACAGCACCATCCCAGCAGCACCCCAGCACCACCCTCGCACCACCCTCGCACCCCAGCACTCCAGCGCGCATGCGTGCATGCGCATTCCGGCTGTCCAACAAGAGCTTACCGAGGCTGCGCGCAGCTGCAAACCGCCTAGCGCCCAGCGCCGTTCACACAGCCGCCGATCTCGCGCCCAGCATGCGGCTCCCCGCTCAAGGCCTGCCACGACCTGCCGCGCCAACCCCATTCCACAGGTTCGGTTCCCGTTGCGTTGGGTTGGGCTGGGGTGTCGTGGCCCCGCGCCAGTAGCAGTCAGCGGACCCCTTCAACATGCTTGGCTGGATAACGCGCCGTTACGCGCTCAGGTATGCCGCACAGCCGCACTCCTGTCTTCGGCCTTGTGGCCTGCCTGCCGTCACCTTTCATCCCAGACTACGCAGGAGATATCAATGAATTCACGTTTTCGCAGGTTACAGATTTTCCTTCTTTGACTTCGTTCTAGTTTATCATTGACTGTGTGCAGCAGCCTCCAGCACCCCGCTCTCAGACAGCCCTTGCCTCGCTTCCGCCGCGGTCCGTGCTGCAGCTGCTGCCGACCGCTTCCTGCTGGCAGCCATGGCCGCGGCCGAGCTGCCTCCCCACGTGCGGCGCGCTTCTTGTGCAGTAGGCATGTACGGGGTTTCACTCGACTCGTGCGGTGTACTTCCTCCCAAAGTGCGGCGCGCTGCTGCCCAGCTGCCTGGCGAACGGCGAGCCGCGAGGTGCGGCTGCGCTTGGTTGGCGCGCTGGGCAAGGCGCTGGCGGTGTGGCGGAAGAGGTGCGCGTCCGGTGGCGGCGGCCTCACTGGCGTCTGCGGGTTCACCCTCAACAAGATCCTGCTGCACCTCGCGGCCTCCGTGCTGGCCACGGATTCGGCCTGGCTGCTGCAGTCCGGTGACGGGGTGGACCACGCGGGGCCGGCCATCGCTCCAGCTTCCCATCTGTCTCTTCATTGCCGAGGAATAACTCCTTGTTACCGGTCAGGCACACCTCATATGCATGCACGTCGGCACGTCGGCACGGCGTCACGCGCACGCGCCGCCGCCTGCCCTGCCTCCCATGCCGCCCGCCGCATCTCCAGCAACGCCTAGAATGGGTGTGCCCCGCTACTTTCCTCGCAGCCACACGCCTGCACATCAATCTCCCCCGGCACACCCGCGCCCTCAGCCATAGGCTGCCGCCGCCGTGACCCACGCCACTTGCGGCCCCCCCCGTCAGTGTCAGCGCCCCCTAGCTGCCTACAGTCGATGCTAAGCCAGGACACACGGGCTGTCGCAGCGGCGCTCGCCGCGCCAGCCCTGCGTCACGTACACGCGCCGCAGCACATGCGCGCGCCACCCCCCGTCACTCCACCGCCACCACGGCAGGTGGCGCCGATCCGCCTTCCAGATCACCGAATGGAAATGGGAGCAGCGGCGCAGCCGCCAGGCAGGGCCCATGCGCCTCGGCCGCGAGGCGCTGCGCACCGGCACGAGGCTGCCAGGCCCTGGAAGCCCCGCCTTGAGGCGCGCCGCGCAAGGCTCCCGCTCAGCGGTAGAGCGACTCGGTGCGCAGGTTGGTGGCGATCTCCGTCTCCCAGCGGTCGCCGTTCTCCAGCAGCTTCTGCTTGTCGTACAGCAGCTCCTGTGGGCACGGGCGCAGTACCGCAGGAGGATGTAACAATGGGATGACGAAAAAGCGCGAGGAGAGCGTTCGGGAAAGGGCGCAAGGAGCTCGCTAAACACGCCGACGACGGTTCGGCCCTCGCGAAGCCTGCAGGGCTAGACCTCCACGCTGGCAAGGCTTTGGCCGGGGTGATGGGCACCGGACCGCGAGCTTCACACTGAAGGGGCTCTGGTACAACCACGTTACGCCCCTTGGCCCAGCATGCGCGCTGCACAATGCAGCGGGGCTTCGGTAATGGGTGCTGCCGCCCAGCCTGCCCGCTTCACCGGCGCCTCCCAAGCCCCGGGTCCTATCTCCGCCCCCACCTCGCGCGTCTCCGTGGAGAACTCGAAGTTGGGTCCCTCCACGATGGCATCCACGGGGCAGGCCTCCTGGCAGAAGCCGCAGTAGATGCACTTGGTCATGTCAATGTCGTAGCTGGGGTGGGGGTGGGTGGGCGGGAGACACAAGGCGGGGACGAGGACCGTGAGGCACAGGGTGCAGCGAAAAGTGTTGCGGCATGAGGCAGCAGCATGTTGGTGGTGCCGGGGAGGAACGGGGTGGCGGGCAAGGCGGGGCCGTGAGGCGGTGAGCGGCACGGGAGTGTTCCGCACATCCGCAAGGAGCAGGCGGGCAGCAGGGCCGCTGCGGGGCTGGCACGGCCAACCGCAGCTTCGCAGGGGCTAGCCGGCAACCCGGCTGCGAACCGCCAACGGATGAGGAGTGCGGCGGGGAGATTGACGGCGCCTCGCGCCGTCAGGGGCAGCGGGACCCTGACCCCTTCGCTTGCTGAGCAGCGCCGAGAGGTGTAGCCGCGCGGCGCCATGCCGCCAAACGCAAGCTGCTGTGCTTCGAGCCCGCCTGACGCTTGTTCGGCTAGCTGGCCCCGTGGCAGGTCCCTCTGCAGCCCCATGCCGGCCTCCTGGCCGCGGCCCTCACCGCGTCGTCCTGCGGCTGCCATCCTCGCGCTCCTCCGCCTCAATGGTGATGGCCTGCGCGGGGCAGATCTGCGGACCGGCAGCCGTGCAGGGCCCGGGGGGAGGGGAAGCGCACACGGGGCACCGACTGCAGGTCAGACCTCGACAGGCGGCAGCCCTCGAGCTGGTGCCCCCCAGGGCTGCTGCTGCGGTCCAGCAGTCCTGGCCCTCCACCACGAGCTTTACGCCGCGTCTCTCGCCGCACGTCGCTGCCGGCGGCTGCCGGGTCCCAGCCAGGCAACCCAGGAGCCCAGCGCCCAGCCGGCACGCACCGCCTCGCACAGCTTGCAGGCGATGCAGCGCTCCTCGCCGGTGGGGTACCGCCTTAGCACGTGCTCGCCACGGAAGCGGGGGCTGATCTGACCCTTCTCGAAGGGGTACATGATCTGGCCGGGAGGAGAGGAGAGGAGGGGAGGAGACAGGGACGGAAGGGAGCAGGCAAGTGGAACACTCGCACGGGGGCAGCAGCAGGCGGGGGAACGGGTGATAGGTCGTATGGGGACCTCGGCATGGCCGATGGCGCATGGGCAGCCCAGTCGGTGGTTGGCGAGTGGACAACGGCTTGCCACGAACCGCCCACGCCCACCTCCGGGCCCCCCCTCCTCCGCGCGCCTTAGCGCCTGCGGAGCCCGCTCCCCCCGTCTGTATTCCGTCCGCGCCTCACCGTGACCTTCTTGTCAAAGAAGGCCGCGAGCGTGTAAGAAAAGCCACGCCAGATTTCCGTGAGCAGCAGCATGTGCGCGCTGTCATCCAGCACTGCGCGCAGGACCATGGCCATCAGCTGCATGTAGACAATTGCTGACAGCTACGGTGAGCTCACCCTGCGCCAGGTTCTTTGGCGTGCGCTTGAAGGTCGGGTCGTTCTCCCAATCGCTCGCATAGCGGTGGCGCTCAACTGCGCAGGCACAGTCCAGCATCCGTTGGAACATGCTGGCAACGTAAGCTGGGGAGGGGCTTCTGGCAACCTACTCTGCTTCCACGCTCCGGACTCTCCCGGCCGACGCTCTGTGCCCATGGCGCGAGTCAGCTCAGTCATAGCACCGCAGCTGGGGGCCGCCCATGTCGTCAGCAGCGTGGCCGCGCGCCGAATGAGCGGCATGGTGCCGGTGGTGATGGCCAACGTTCCTAGAAGGGAAGGCCTGTGCGGCACAAGGTGAACACCTACGCAACCTCTGCAACTCGGTGGTGCTCGCTGTGCTTGGGTGTGCGATGGCGTGCCAAAGCGTGCCCGCATGGGTTGACGAAGCCAGAGGCCCCGTCAACGTAAGCGGCATAGCACTCGTAGTCGTCTGTGCATAGCGTTGCACACCGGGACCATGCGACCCTCGCTGCAGGGAGCCAGCAGATGCATCCTTGCGCTCGCGCAACGACAACACCTTTCAGGGGCGGGGGTAGGCGCCCTAGCAGAAGCGCTACAATGCGAGCCGTCCTGCTCGCCCCGTTGCGCCGCGGGGAGAGATCACCCCGAGCGGGGGCAAACCAAGCTGCCCACGGTGTGGCACACTTGGCAGCCGGTCCGCACCATCCAGGGCTTCGCTCGCATCGCAGAGACAGAAGCCGGCATGACTAAGTTCAGCGGCTTCTACGCGGGCGGCTTCTACCTCAACAACGTACAGGCAAGGCCCTGGTGCGGCGCTGCCACATGCCCTGTGGGGCCAGGCAAGCCGGCACAAATAATGCAGCGGCCTGCCCCAGTGCTGCGCGATGACCGTGACCTTACCCCACAAACCAGCGGCAGCGCTGCCCTCCCCTCCGCCGCCCCTGCTGGTCCTTCATCTCCCCTGCCCGCTGCTGCCCGCACCGCCCCCCGCGCTGCCCCCGCAGCAGGTGCCCGGCTCCATCCTAGCCACACACGACGCCTACTACATGTGGCGCCCCCGCAGCATCGCCGACGTCACGCCCGACTCGCTGATGCTGCTGGAGCTGCTCAAACCCGCGCCAGAGGTGCGGCCGCCCCGGACACACGCCTGTACGCGCTGCACGCTGCTGACCTGCAGCGCCCGTCAGCAAGCCCTGGTGTGCGGTTCGGAGGGGCCGGCTGCGGCTGGCCTATGAGCCAGGGTACGGGCATGGCTGCGAGCGTCGGCGTCACTGACCCGGTGTTGCAAGGTCCATGATCCATGAACCTGTGCTGGCGGCTTGGCTTGGCCGCAGGTGCTGGTGCTGGGCACGGGCGCGGTGCCTCAGAAGCTGCCGCCCTCTGTACGGGAATACCTGCAGCGCCTGGTGAGAGCTGCATGTGTGCAGTGGGATGGCGCTGGAGAGCCTGTGGGTCAGGGGCTGGGGATGGCCGGCCGTCTTCTTGCCAGGGTACGGCCGCGCGTCATACGGCCGCGCTGGAGGGGCGATGGCTCAGGCTGCTCAATGTCAGCATGCCGTCGTCCCACCCCAAGCACCCCTCTGCGCACACGTCGACTGCATGGTAGCAGCGACGGTGCTCGAGCGGTGCTGGCTGGAATGACGTGTAGTAGCCTGGGGCGGGCCGCCGAGATAAGGGAGCGGCTGACAGGGCTGCGTTTCGATAGATCGGTCGCACCTTAACCCGTACCCGCACCCCATTTACGGTACCCTCCACGCGACGCTACCTTCCCACACAACCCCAGCCCTCCTCCCTTACTCACTCTGCCACTCCTCGCACCGCCTCTCGGCAGGGCGTCCGCTGCGAGGTGCTCGACTCGCGCAACGCCACCGGCTACTTCAACGTGCTCAACGACGAGGGCCGCTCCGTGGTGGGGGCGCTGCTGGTGCCCGACCCCGCGGCGCGCATGCCTGAGGTGCTGCCGCAGGACCAGGGGCCGCTGTGGGACCGGCCCGGGATCGCGCAGCGCAGCGGCACCATATGATGAGCGCGCGAGCGGCGGCGGCGCGGGATGGAGGTCGGAGTGTTTGGGTTGCAGGGAGGGCTAGGAGGTCAGGCGCCATGTGTGCGCCGCAAACAGGTCGGCAATACGTTCCGAGGGAGCGTGCTGCATGCTGCAATGCGTCGTGGGGTGGTGCGATGGCGGCAGGGGTTAGAGCAGCGACTAACCAGGGGCTGCTGCGGCTGTGCGCGGCCGCCCCATGGCGGCATGCGACGGCAGTGCGCTTCGGCTGGCCTGACGCTCTGGCCACATTGCGGTGGCCGCTGGCCATACTGTTGGGGCGACTTCGGTTGATGTGCAGGCGGGCACACGGGCTGATGGCAGCGCTGGAGTGTAACATACATGGACACTGGGAGGGGCACGTGAAAGTCAGGTGCGTGTGCCCGATGGCCCAGGGACCCCTGCCTTGCTGCGAGCCAAGCCTGGATGTAACCCCATTCGAAGACGCCTGACATTACCGGACCTGATTAGAAAGCCAAGGCAGAAGGCCGGTCGAGCGTGCGCGGCAACCGCTGCCGACATCAGGAGGCCTCCTGGCCGACACCACGGCGGCTCTTGCAGCTCGTGAGCTAGTCCAACATAGGCCTCCCCGGGAGGCGACATTACACGTCCTACGTCCACCTTTGACGACGTCCATACAATGCACTTTGGCCCCATTCGGCCGCCCATATCACGAACGTGCAACATGCTCCCAGGCCCCTCGGCCCCCCGGCCCGGGCCCCGCGGTCCGGGCGTCCTGCCACGCGCGCTGCAGCAGTGACCTGCCCCGCAAGGGGGTACCCCACGACAGGAACCGTCCCACTGCCAAGTGCCGCAGCGCATCCCAGTGCCGGCACAACCTGCGCACTCCATGACTGGCGGGCGAGCGCCACAGCCCCGCTGGGGAAGAGCGGGATGACGTAGACCATGCGCCCTGCTAGGACATTGCGGCCGCGGACCACCCCGCCCGTCACGTCCATGCGTCGAGTCCGCCCCTCCCGTGGGCACGTCCACCGCACCGCACGCCCTTCCGCGCTACGCCAGCCCCGGCCACGCCGGGCCGGTGCCGTTGGTCACGCTGGGCGGCGGCACGTGCAGCACAATGCGGGCCTCCATGGTGGCCACGGAGCTGCTGCTGTGCCGCCCGTCCTTGAGCGCCATGCGCACGCCGCGCTCGTCGAACAGCGCGGGCGGCGGCTTGAAGTCCAGCCGCTCAAAGCCCTCCACGCAGTAGCCGTCCACCACCTGCGCTCGGAGCCGCCAAGGAGGGGCGGCACGGATGGGCGTGGCGTGGGCAAGCGGTCGTTAAGACGCGGGCGCGACCGCAGCGAGGCTGCACGCGGCGGCGCGCGCTCATGTCGCGGCAGCCACCAGCCGCCGCGCCACGCCACCGCACCTGGGCGCCGACCCGCAGCAGCGCCGTGCCCACCACCTCGGTGCTGCTGCTGATGTCGTACTCCACGGGCGGGGCTGCGGGCCGGGCATGCGAGGGGCGCACACGTCACCCTGGCGCCCATGGCGCTCATGGGCCACCACACGCCGCCCACCGAGGCGCAGCCCATCACGCGCGCCCCTGCCCTGGCATCGCTGGGCGCGCACGACTCGGGCCCTGCCGGGCGCCCAGATCCAAGCTGCCCCACGCAACGAACGCTGTGAGAAACCCAGCGGCGCGCTAGCAGCTCCCAGCCCCGCATGCGGCGCCGCGCTCACGTTCCTCGCCCTTCTTCTTCTTGGCGCCTCTGGACGGCGTGGACGGCTGCTCCCCCGGCTTGGGCGGCCGCGCCGTGGCCGTGAGCACCGTCTTGTACAGCGTCACGGCTGTGCCTGCACAGGCGACACAGCGCCGTGCGCAGCATGGACACCTGCTCGAACAGGCTCTGGCCTGGGCCTGCCATACGGCTACGGCTTGGCTTGAGCGACTCGGTAGTCGAGGCCTGGGCCCGCGTCGGAACGAGCCCCGGCCTGGGGCCCCCCAGCACCTAGCACACCCCTGTTCCGTGTAGCAAGTATCTGCAACGGACACAAACCCGGCGTGGGGCCGCCTGGCGGTCCCAAGGCCCTCGCGGTGTGCCCCGCACCTGCTCGCAGCCAGTTGCGGTCCTCGGCCACGGCCCGCAGCGGGAGAGTCATGCGCAGCAGCCCCAGCTCCAGCTCCTTGACCGCCTCGGGCTCGGGCGTGGACTTGCCGCCGCGCTTGCCGCGCGCGCTGCCGAACTTGCCCTGCAGGGTGCAGCATCGCCGGCGACAGCGCGGGGCGCCAATGAGGGTTTGGCTCTCCACGCACTGCCTAGCTCGTACGGGACTAGGTTCGTCCTGGCCTGGTAACTACGGACCAGGGATGTCCCTTCCTCGCAACTCGGCCTCACCCCGGGGCTGCCGGGCTTGGTCGACTTTTTGTTGGCCTCCTTGGCCTCCTTGGCTGCGGCGGCAGCAGCCGCGGCCTTGGCCTTGGGATCAAACATGACGGCCACGTCGGGCGGCGTGGGCGGCGACAGCTTGAGCGGGATGCAGGCCACTGGGGAGTCTGCGGGCGGGGCCGTGGGCAGCACGAGCGCGATAGGCATCACGAGTTGCGGTGATACCTGCCCCAGGACGCCATTGGCCTGCTTCCTCCATGCCAGACCCTGTCTGAAATGACCCCGTCAAGTGCACGTCTACGACCCAGGTTGTCGACCCTAGCTCCCACACCCGACGCGTGCCCCGACTCCCGGTCCCCAAGGTGCCCTGAGCCGCGCCACAAAGACTCGCCAGCAACCAGCCCAATGCTGTGCCACCCACCCTCCACAGCCCTCACCTCCACGCAGCAATACGCATTCCGCATCCTCTTCACGCCTCCTCCCACCGGCCCCATCCCATCATCTACCGCCACCCTCCACGCCCCGCATCTCCACCCCCACCCCCACCCTCCCGCTCTTCCACCGCTGGCCCGCCGCTCACCCTCCACGTCCCTCATCTCCACGTGGTAGTACACCGGCTGCAGCGGCGGCACCGGCACCTCAAGGGTGGGCGGCGTGGTCATGCCCAGCGACTCGGCCGTCTCGATCTGATCCGCCCAGCGCGCCTTGATGTCCGCGAACGGATCCTCCGCCGGCGTCAGGCCGCTCAGCTCCACCATGACCGCCGTGCGCTCCGTCTCGTCGTCATCGCCGTCCTGGAGGGAGCGGCGCGGGGAAGGGGTCGGGAGGTTGGGCAGGGTACGTGCCGCTCAAGGCCTGGGGCACGCGGCCGGGGCTGCGCGCAGCTGCTGCGCCCAGGCGGGTACCGCTGCGGCGCCAGGCACCAGGCACCAGCTCGTCGCGGGTCCCGCAAACACCGTGGGGTTCTGTTCTACTTCACACTGGAACACACCCATAGTGCGTTTATTCGCACGGCAAACTTGCTCTCCGGCCTGCCCCGCCCGCCCGGCCGCAGCTGATAGCGCACCGCCCTGGCGCTGCTGCGCCCCTCGGCCCTATCCCTCTCCCCCAGCCCTCCCTGCCAGCACGAACCCATCCCGGTCCGCTGCGACCTCCCACGCTCTCGCACGCGCAATCGCAGGCTTCGCCCGCAAGCAGTGGCACCACGGCGCACCTGGAAGTGCACACCGGTGGTGTGCGGCGAGAAGGACGCCCCGAACGAGCGGCCCGGGCCGGGGCCGTGCCCGAACATGGCGCTGGCGCCGACGCGCAACCCGTCCGGCACCCCCGCGCCGCCATAGGCCTTGCTGTGCGAGCGGCCCGGCGGCGGCCCCGGGCTGGCGTGCGAGGCGGCGCGCGACAGGCCGCCGGCGACGGACTGCGAGGCGCCGCGCGCGTACGAGTGCAGGCGGTGCGAGGCGAGCGAGTTGGAGGATCCGGGCCGGCTGATGGCCGACACCTCCAGCCGCTGCAGGCAGGGCACGGGGCAGCAGGCACCGGGGCGGGGGCAGGATCAGCCCTTGGGGGCTGGGCGGAAGGCGTGATGGCGGAGCACAGCGCGTGGGCTGCTGACCGCGCAGCCTGCTGGCGCCTGCAGCGTGTCGGCGGTGCCCCGGGCGCCACGGCGCCGCTGGTCGCTTCGGCGCCCGAGTTTCACTTTGCTCGGCCCACGCTCTGGCCCTCGCGACTTCCTTCGGTAATCACTGCTCGCCGCAGCCGCTCAGCCGCTCAGCCGCACCTGGCCGTCCAGGAAGAGCAGCCGCTTGAGGCGGCCCTGCACCTCGGCCGTGTAGCGAGGGCACAGCGTGAGCGGGTTGCCGGACAGCGTCAGCGCAGCCAGGCAGGGCAGCTGCGCCAGCTGGCCCAGCGTGGCCTGAGGGCCGGGGTAGGGCAGGAGGGGCCAGGGGCCGGGGCAGGGCCTCAGTAACCTGGGGCCCAGATCTCAGGGCGCCCCGGCGCGCGCGGCCCCCGGCGCTAGCTGGCCCGGCGTGGGCGAGCCGGTCAGGGCCGCCCTCTTGCCCCTTCCCCCCTTCCCCTCGGCTCCACCTGGAGCCCCTCCATTCTGTGCCGCTCAAGGCCTTCTTGGTTGTCCACTCGCTTCAACCCTGGCCTGCCCCGCCTTGGGCCCTCCAGGTCGTTCTGCAGCCCCTCGGCAGCCTTCCCAGCCCTCTCCAGCGTGCCCCCATCCTTGGCTCCCGCCCCCTCCATGCCCCATCCCTCCGCCCCTCCTCGTCTCCCCCGCCCCTGTGGGCCCCACCTTGAGCCCCTCCAGGTCGTTGTGCGCCATGTCCAGCGACAGCAGCGCCCCCGCCCCCGCCAGCTGCTCGTCGGGCGGCAGCACGGTGACTCGGTTGTAGGCCAGACCCACGTGCTGCAGGCTGGACGAAGCGAACACGGGCTCGATGGAGCGGAGCCTGGGGGCAAGGGAGGGGAGGAGGGGAGGAGATGGGGGCGGAGGGAGGGGAGGGCAGGGTGAAGGGAGGGCAGGGCGACGGGACGGACGCAGTGCTATGTGGGTTGGAAGCGTCGGACGTAGATTCGTGTGCAGCAAGGGGTGGGGACCAGGAGGTGGGCGTGGTGGGGTGGGGTGGGGGCGCGCACCTGTTGGCGCCCGCAAAGAGCTTTTTGAGGCGCGGCAGCGCTGCGATGTCCGCCGGGAGCTCCTCGAGCTGGTTGCCCGTGAGCGTGAGCTCAACCAGCCCATGGGGCAGAGCGCCTTCCGGGATGGCGGTGATTGCGTTGTTGGAGACGTCTAGGTTGGTGAGACTAGAGAGCTCGGCGATGCCTGAGAGGTGGGGGTGGGTGGCACTCTCAAGGGCAGCAACCCCGCCTTCAACGCACCGCGGCAGAGCGCCACCTTTTCGCCACGCAGCCCGCCGCGGGGCATCCCCGGCTGCGCCGGGTCAACCCTGGCGATCAAGCTGGTTGCGGGTTGGCTCGCGCCATGTGCCGCTGGCATGTCGGGTATCGGGTGACAGTGCCCGCGTCCTTGCCTTTGGGCAGCTCCGTGAGCTTGATGCTGCTAAGGCATAAATATGGCGCCTTGCTCGCTTTTGCTTCCACCGTTGTTGTCGCTGGGGCTGGCGATTTCTTGTCCGGTTCCGCAGGCGTGCGCACATCCATTATCACCATTGTGATGGTCAGCTATGACAGCGATAGGTCAAAGGATGCGTGTTTCAGAACTTGGTCTTGCGTCGAGCATTCTCCTTAACTTGGCTTTGCACGTCTGGATTGTCAGCGCTTTCCGTATGTGCATTCAAATTAATTATGGTGCAAAGGCGCTCGAAGTGCTGCAAAGTAAGAAGCCCGCGTGCCACACACACATGGGGACCCCAACAACCCCCCCTCCAAATGAGCGCCACGGAACGACACGCGGCTCAACAAGCGTCGCCCGTAACCAAGCCAGCCCCAACGCACCACCAAAACGTTGCAATTGATACATGCCTTCGCGACACACGCAAACCCATTGTACAGCACGCCCTTCACGCCGGCACCGCCTGGCAACCCCGCGGCAGGTTCACCACTCGCCCCTGCAGCACAGCATACTGCACATCCACGTTGGGCTGCTCGTTCTCGTCCCAGCCCACCATGTTCATCAGGTTTTCCGGCCGGATGGCCTTGACCACCACCACGTTGGCCGGCGCCGGCAGCAGCAGCGAGGCCATCAGGTGGACCACGCGGTGCCCCTCGTCGTCCGCCTCCGGCAGCACCACACGCCCCGCGTCGAAGTCCCGCTGCAGCGACGGGTCAAACACCCCCTCCGCCGCCCAGCCCGGCGGCGGCGGCGGCGCCAGCGTCGCCTGGGGCCCGCCGCCGCCAGCCAGCGCTGGAGGAGCAGGCGCCGGCGGCGCCTCCGCCTGCGCCGGCAGCAGCGGCTCCACCTCCTCCGGGTCGACGGCGTCGCCGTCCGAGTCGTCGGCCTCCCCCAGCGCAGGCAAGCGCACCGGCGGCAGCTCAAAGGGCAGCCGCCGCACGACAGCCTCGTTGCGGACCTCCACGGCCGTGGCCTCGGGCGGCTGCGCCGCCGCCGCCGCCTCGGCGGCCGCCGCCTCGCGCCGCAGCGCCGCCGCCAGGTGCTGCCGCGTGGCGGCGCCGTCGGGCCCCAGCGCGGGGCAGCCCTCCAGCAGGCGGCGCATCTTGGGTGCGGCGATGCGGCACATGTCGGCCCCTGCGGGCCATGACAGCGGCCGGGAGCCCCGCTCGGTCGGTACCGGCACCGGCACCGGGGCAGGGCCGAGGGAACAGCAAGTCCGAGTAGACCCAGGCCGGCGGCAGCCCTGGGCCATCCACACGCCCGCACCCACACTTGCGCAGCGCCTCGTGCTGCCGCGCGCGGCCCGCGCCCTCCGCGCCGCCGCCGCCGCGCTTCTGCTCCTCCGCCGCGCCCCGCTCTGCATCCTCCAGCAGCGCCGCGTGCACCCGGCCCAGGAAGCCCAGCTCGGCGCCCAGCTCCGCCAGCGGGCCCTGGCGGAGGGAGGCGGGCGGGCGGGGTGGGCGCGGGGCGGGGCGGGCGGGGTGGGCATGGGGCGGTTCGTGGGAGCCAGGGGTGCAGCCCGAGGCGAGCTGGCTGCATCGCAACCTGCTGTTTGCTACGCATGCACACAGAACTCCAGCTGGTTGCCTGCGACACTGCGAACCTATAGCCGTACAGCCTTCCTACCCTGTACAGCCTCCGCCCTACCGCCGCCGCCCAGCCCCACCTGCAGCTGCCCCGCGTGCTGCACCGCCGCCGTCAGCTCCTGCGTCGGCAGCCCGTGGCCCGCCGCCTCCAGCAGCTCCGGCGCCAGCACCGCGGCGGCGGTGGCCAGCGACGACAGCCGCTCCACCTGGCGGGCGGGGCCCGCGGCGTGTGTTGGGAGGGCCGAAGACAGTGTTGGAGTGGGAGGGGGGAGGAGGCGCGAATGCAGCGCAAACAGGGCTGGGGGCGCAGGGTTGCTTGCACGGGGCCGCGAGCGCCGCAACGAGAGCGATGCGAGTCACGTGTAACACACACATCGCACGCGGGCAACAGGCCCACGAATGCGCCCGGCCACGCCACCGGGCTCATGCTGGCGCGGCCCCCAGCCGCCGTGCCGTGTGCTAGACCCCCCCCACCGCACCTGCAGCCCCAGCCTCGCGACACGCTCCGCCCCCAGGATGGACCCACTGCCGGCCGCAGCCCTGGCCCCGGCGCCGCCCGCGAGCGCCGCCGCCGCCAGCGCGGACGCGCCGGGCAGGCTCCACGCTCCCGCCAGAAGCTGCGCCTCGTCCAGCTCCAGCCAGGTCCTGGGCGACAGCGGCGTGCGGGGCCGCGAGGCAGGGGCCGAGTCCGGCGCCGAGCCCGAGGAGAGGCCGTCCTCGGCCGGCGGCGCCTCCGGCGCCGGGGGCGGCGGCGGCGGCGGCCAGCTGCCGCAGAGGCCGTCCACCAGGCCGCGCACGCTGCCAAGCTCTGCGTCCAGGCTGGAGCCCAGCAGCAGGGCGGCGCCGCCGCACAGCTCCGACACGTGGCGCAGCAGCGCGCGCGCGCGGCCCGACAGCCGCCGCCGGCTGTACTCGGCGTGCTCGGCGAACCTAGGGCGGGGGACGCGCGAGGGCAGCAGCGGGGCGCGGGCGTGGACGTGGGCTGCGGCGGGTCGAGCTGTGAGCGTCCACACGCCCTGACGCCCAACCTGACGTCCGCCAGGCCTGACGCGCGGCCCATGACGCGCGGGACTGCACCGCAGCACGGCTGACCTGCGGACCCCTGCGGGCACATGGCGCCACATGGCGCCACAGCGCGCACCGTCCCCGCCCCGCACCGCGCCCTGCCTGCCGCCAGGAGCCAGCCCGCATCGCAACGCCGGCGGTGCGCCGCTCCTTGACCCCATTCCCCCTGCACGGGCACCCTACAGGGTCCCGCGGTTCCCCGCGCGCACCTGTACCACAGCACCGGCTGCATGACGGGCGTGGCTCGCCGCAGCGCCGCCGCCGCCGTCGCCACCGCCGCCGCCTCGCCCGCCACCACGCCGCTGTAGGCGCGCGGCGGCCCGGCGCCGGCGCCACCATCCGAGCCGGCTCTCGGCGGCTCCGAGCCCGCGGCGGCGGCAGCGCGCGCCGCGGCAGCAGCCGGTGTCTCGGGCGGCGGGGCGTAATGCTGCAGGCGCCGCAGGCCGCGCGCGGAAGGGGCAGGGCGGCAACGTCACGTGATGTGCGGTCAAGTGAGGCCGCTATGTTGCTATGACTCGACCAAATGAACACGATAGCGCCCCTTGCTCCCGCAGCGCACACCCGCAGCCCCGCACTCCCCGCCCACCTGCAGGTGAGCCGGCAGGAACTCAACGTACTCGGCCTGCTCCAGCGTCACGTGCCGCAGCCAGGGCGGCAGCAGCCCCGCCGCGCAGGCGGCAAACACCGAGTCTGCGGCGGCCACCGGCACCAGCGGGGGCGAGGCTCGGGGCCCCGCCGGCAGCCCCGTGCTGCCGATTCCCACCGCGCCCGCCAACTTCGGCTGACAGATCTTGCGAGTCCCCGCCCGCCCGCACCCTACTCCTACCCGCCCGCCCGCACCCTGCACCCTGCATCCTGCTCCCCATCCCGCCCAAACCCCAAGTCCCCCCACCCCGCCGGCCGCACCCGCGTCCGTCTTGTCGTCCAGCGCCGCCACGCTGGGCTGCTCCAGCACCGCCCGCGCCACCGCCTCGTAGGGCGCCAGCGCAGGGGGCAGGCCGCCGCAGCCCCCGGGCCGCGCCACGCCGGACAGCCAGGCCAGCGGGTCGTCGGCGGAGCCGGTGCCGAAGGCGGCGGCGGCGGCGGCCGCAGCGGCGGCGGGCGAGGCGGAGGGGAGGGAGGAGGCCGCGGGATGGGCGGCGGCGGCGGCGGCGGCCTCGGCGACTGCGGGCCAGCCGGGCGGCAGCAGGCCGGCGAGCAAGCCGCCGCACACCACAGGGCACGAGAGGCGGCCCTCGCGCGAGACGGCCATTCCGTGGATCAGCGCTGCGGGTGCGGGGCGCGGAGGGCGCGCTCGTGCGTTCAACTTTTAGGGCCGACATAGAGTACCACCCCGTACGCGTCGTGTGTGCATCGTGCATGCGGGCGTGGTGGGTCGCGCGATCACGCGGCCAACGTAAGCGACGAGCGGCAAACCCTAGCGACCACCCGGAGCCCCACTCACCCACGCTCGACGTGGGCGGCTCCTCCATTAAGTCCTCCCGCACCGCCCGCTCGTCCATCACCAAGGGGCTCTCCACGCCCACGCCAGCGCCGGGCCGCGGCCGCCGCGCGCGCGCGCCCGCCGAGGTGCCAGCGCCGCCGCGCGCCGCCGTGGGCTGCGGCTGCGGCGCCAGGCGCGGGCCGCCGACAGCGGGGGCTTGCGGCGGCGCCGGCGGCTGGGGCGGCGGCCGCAGGTAGTGCAGGCGATAGGCGCGGTCGTACCTGCAGGGGGTTGTTGGGTGCGTGGGAAAGGCGTGAGCGCAAGGGTGGCGAGGAAAGAGGACGCGCTGCCAGCCTCCCGACCGCATCTCGGACGACGCCCCGAGGCGGGGCCACCGCGGCGCTGCGCTGCGCACGCGGCCCATGTGACCCCCATCACGGAGCCTCGTTCGCGTCCGGGCCTCCTCCCCTCTCTCCACCTGCACCTCCCGCCGCCCCCCCCACACGAGCCCCCACCAGTTGCGCATGTTGATGCCCGCGCCCAGCGCCATGGCGCCCTGCCGCCGCTCCTCCAGCGGCCCCGGCAGCCCGCGCAGCATGGCCAGGCCCAGCGGGTCGCGGGCCGCCACCCGCTCCGCCATCTGGCAGAAGAAGCTCTCAAGCCCTGCGCCGGGAAGGCAGGGAACGGGTGGGAGGCCTACGGATGCGAGGAGCGCGGCACAAGCCTGGAGCCCGGCGCCGGCGCAGTAGGCAGCGGCGGCAAGGGCGCCCAGGGGGCGGTGCATCCCGGGGGTCGGGCACTCGGGCCGCAGCGGAGCTCCAGCCGTCGCAAGGCTGGGCGCCCCCAGCGGTCCTGAGCCCCGCGCGACACGGCACTCGTGCCGCAGCACCGCCCGGGCCACACCAGGTGTCCCTGCTCAGTTGACTTTGCCCCGCGGCGCTCCTCGCCCCCCGCCCCCCTCGGGGCCTCACGCAGCGTCTTCCAGGTGGCCAGCATGGCGGCCGCCTCCGCCACGCGGCGCTGCTCCAGCGGGTAGGTGTCGGGGTTGGGCGGCAGCGGGTGCAGCTGCAGCAGCGGCAGCACCCACTGCAGGCAGCCCACCAGCAGGTTGCGGTGGCTCAGCTCCGCCACCGCCTCGCGGCCGGTCTGGTGCGGAGGCGGGGCGGGGCGGGGGACGCGGAGGCACATGCGGGTGAGGCGGTGAGGCACATGCGGGTGGGGCGGTGAGGCACATGCGGGTGAGGCGGTGAGGCACACGCGGGTGAGGCACATGCGGGGAGACGCGTCGGGTGCGCGGCGGCGGCGCATGCGGCCGGTGTGCTTGTGTTCCAGTGTTAGGTAGAACAGAACCCCACACGCGGCACAGCACGCCCCGGGTAGAGTGTGTGCCGGCGGTCGCGGGGAGGCGGAAGGTTGAGGGCGCTGGCCCTACGCCCCGATGGAGCTACCGCAACAGGTCCCACCTTGAGCACGGCGAACACGTTGACGTTGTCGGACCACTTGGCGCAGTAGGGAGCCCTGCGGCGGCGCCAAGGCATGGCATTGGGGCGCATGGACGGAGCGTGAGTTGGGCTGCATCCCCACAGCACAGCGGGGCCAGGCGCGGAAGCCTGTCCCAGGGCTTGAGTGCGAGATACGATTGTTTCCCACGCGGGCTTGTGTGTGAGAAGTGTGTCGGGAGGCGTTGGCCGAGGACCGTGTGTGGCTCAACCGGCAGGTCCCACACGCCACCCGTTGATGGGCCCTAGAGAGCCCAGCCGCAGAGTGATGCGCCGTGCGGCATCGTTGCTGCTCGGCTGTTAGGTTTACACATATTGCGCTCACCAGCTGTTGGGTATGAACATGTGGTCGGCCCAGTAGTGAAGCGAGCCCACATCGACGCCTCCGTCGGTGAGCACGGCGCGGACCCGGATGGGGTGCAGGTCGCTGGGGCTGGGCTTGTGCAGCAGGCGCAGCACGCTGCGGGCTGACGGCAGCTGCGGCGCGGCGGGGCCTCCAGCAACGGGATGTGCGGCGGCCAGCGCGGCGGCGTGGGGCTGCAGCCGGAAGCCGTAGTGCAGGGGGAGGAGGGGGTCGAACGCGCTCTGAGGTCCGCCCCCCGGGCACAGCAGCCGATGAAACTGCGCGCACGAGCAGGAGAGCGCCGCGACGTCCCTAGGATGTGTCAGTAGCTGTGCAACGTGCAGCAGCGAGTAGGGATCCAGGTCCAGGATGGACGGGCCCGGTCCGTCGGGATCGCTGTTCTCCGCCATGGCCACCTCGGTCTCGGCTACGGCCTCAAGCGAATTATGTACGCGTAAGTTGTATCCCAGTACGTAGCGCGGTGACGGAGCGTGTGGACTGTGTGTCTGCAGCGAGAGCCTAGGCACAAAGAAAACCCTGGGACCGGGCCCATGCAGCTAGACTTGCGATGGTCTGCAGAAGTGCAGTTGTCTCAGTTTCCCTTGAAAACTTTGATAGCTTAAGCGACCAGCTAGCAACACTTCGTTTGCTGCGCAACGACTCCCGACTTGGGACGGTGCGGCGAACCTCTGCTGCGACCCTCTGCTGCGACATCAGCAGCTGATCGATTGAATATAACGTGCTGCATACATCAGGGAAAGCAGCCGCAGTCGGCGCCGACGCACTTTAGCTGTCGCATCGCCGCTTGGCGCTTCAAGCCGACGGCGGCGTGCCTAGGGACTAGCTCGCAGCCGCGGAGGCCACCGGCGTCATGGCGGACGCCGGTGGTGCCAGCGCGCCAGCCGGCCGCGGCGGCGGCCGCGGCGCGGGGGCACGCAAGGTGCGGCACAGCGTCCGGCGTCCCCTCCGTTCACTCGATGCCCATACCTTTTCTTCCTGCCGAAGCCGTCCCCGCCCTCTACGCCTCACCCGGCACATTCTGCATCACCAGAGCTCGGGGTAGCAGTCACCTCACTCCCGGCCCAGCTCTCCACTCTCGGAGACCCTTGGCGTTGCCGGCCCAGCCCCGGACCGTGCCCGCCCGCCATACCTCACGCCCCCCCCCCCCCCCCCCCTTCCCCCCCCCCCCCCCCCC
>BDDC01000719.1:7105-46612 GCA_001662425.1 Chlamydomonas sphaeroides
GCAGGCCCAACGGCCAAGCCTTTGGGGGCATCAGGTATGCACAGGCCCAACGGCCGAGCCTCTGGGGGCATCAGATATGCGCAGGCCCAACGGCCGAGCCTCTGGGGGCATCAGATATGCACAGGCCCAATGGCTGAGCCTCTGGGGGCATCAGATATGCACAGGCCCAATGGCCGAGCCTCTGGGGGCATCAGATATGCACAGGCCCAACGGCCGAGCTTCTGGGGGCATCAGATATGCACAGGCCCAACGGCCAAGAAGGCAACAGGTACCCGCGGGCCCAATGGCCAAGACCTAGGGCAAGCCACAGTAAGCACACGCCCAACGGCCGATTCCCTGAAGGTAGCAGATACCCTCAGGCCCATCGGCCGAACCCCTGAGGGTAGCAGAAACCATCAGCGGAGCCCCTGTGGGCAACCGGTACGCGCGGCCCCACGGCCAAGCCCCCGAGGGCATGAGATACGCGCAGCCTAACGGCTGAGCCCCTGAGGGCAACACAACTGCACGGGCCCAACGGCCAAATGCCTGAGGGCAACCAATGCGCACAGGCCCAACGGCCGAGCCCCCATGGGCAAAAAAGAAGCACCCGTGCCCAACGGCGGAGGTCCCATAGAATTGGGGAAGTGCTGGCCCAGCGGCCACTGGCCCGGCAACCCGTCAACCCTGATAGCCGAAGACCTAGGATGACCCAACCCGCAGCCCGCAAGCTGGAGGCACGTCACGCGACGAGCAAAGCTAAGAGCCCGCTACCCTGCCTAGGACACGAACCCAGAGAACCCGGCAATCCCGGACCGCCTGGCCTGAACGCCTGGCCTGCTGATGTATGTCTCCGGTTGGAGGTGCCGTGAATCACGGTTCTGCAGCCGTTTGGCTCTGCCGCTGGAGGCACATTCGCATACTGAGCTGAAGCTGTGGCAGCACTTACGGTATGCGAAGGGACGGCCGACGTGCGGAGCAGCGGAGGGGGTGCGGTGCGCGCGATCGTTCCGCATGCCACAATGTCGACAATTCTTGATAGCGCAGAGGCACAGATGTGAGGAGCGACAAAGTGATCCTGGCTTCCTGGGCGTGGGCAGGGAGCAGGGAGCCGACACATCCACAACTCAAGACGGACTCAGACCGGGGCAGAGAACGCCATCGCAACGAGCGCCAAAGCACAGTATCAAGCTGTAGAAGTGGCAGAGAAACGATCAGCCGTGTTGAACGTCGGCCGCCTTCACGATGATTCAAATACAAAATAGTCGCTGCAGCGTGCGCCGCAGAATATGCCAGGAGAGTATCGTGTAGGATGCAAGCTGATGCTCTGGTCGTAAATAGAGCATCGCAGGAGAAGGGCTCGCGGGTCGGGGCGAGCCCGGGACCGCCGAGTAGCTGTGAGGGACCGAGCGGTGTTGCACAGCTAGCACGACGGTTACGGATCCGTAAGAAACTCGCGAAATTACTAGCGCCAAGCGGCGACCGAGCCTAAGACGCGGCCCATCGGCCGCCGTACGACACGTACCCAACGCACCGTCCCCCGCCCAACGGCGGGACACACGCTCAAGGCCGAACGCAGGAAACCTTGGTTTCCGTCACTGCGTGCGGAAACCTTCTGTTTCTGTCGCATTGGTCGTCTATGGTCGCCTATGGCCGGCCCAGTTGAGGCCGGCGGGTGCCGTGGCCGCACAGCGCAGCGAGGCTAGCTGGCGCCGCTCGCGAGTGCGACTGGACCTGCCTCCGGCCCTGTGCACAAGACGGCACAAGCAACGCGGCCGAGCGTGCTAAGCGTGCACGGCGGCCTCGCTGTGTAAGCCTTCTGCGCAATCATCATCGTGAAGGGTAAAGGACGAGGACGCGTTACGAAAGACACCACGTGGTGCAGGCCAAAGCGAGCGTGCGCCGAGCAACAACACCTGTGCCCCGCCCCGCGTCATCAGCCGCCAATACCTGGACCTTGGCTCCTGCCGCCTCCACCATATTATGCCGCCGTCCAAGGTGCGGTTGGGGCGAGCCCACGCACTGCATAGCAGATTAGGTTTGGCGGGGCTGCTAGCCACGCACAGGGCGAGATGTGCAATTTGCGGTAACATGCCGTTTCTCATCAGGCTTGCACCCTAAAATGAACATGCCAAGAAGCTCATGGGGCGAGATCCGTCCCATTCGACCGCAATGCCAATGCGAACATGGTGCGACAGTTATAGGAATTGCAACCCAGCAGTACCGGACTCCCATCCTGACTGACTCGACTGTACATAATCTCTTAGCTCTGCGATTCAGGATGGACAACGGCCTGCGAACGAGCGTGGGCCGCGCATCGATAACGCAGACGACAGCAGCTTTCGACATTACCGTGCACGTGCGATCGCGAATTCACAACGGCGTGCGGCGGAGCGTGAAATCGCGAGCAGCGAGCTTCTCGCAAACGGCAGCTCGATTCTTCAGGGCGGCAGCTCAATCTTTATTACATCGCGTCGATGTATGTCTATACAGTCACCAGTCCGGTATGTGCAACCATACCGTGACTACTCTACATGCATTCGGCGGAGGGCTTTGCGGCATTTTTTGATCATACACCGCTGACGCCGGCCGCTGCGTCGTCTTTTCCGCATCTGCACAGAGCGCGTTCTCAATAGCGTTGCTGAGCGCGCGCATTCAATTGAGGGGCACTTAACATTGGCGTGGGCGCTGGGCAGCATAATACCCACGCCATCTTAAGCAAACAACCACATCGGGCGAGCGAGTTGCTGGAGGACACAACGATGCGTACGCAGCCATCCGTCGGCCCTGCCATGGAGCAGGCGTCGCGCCTTCGTGCAGACGCACCCGGCGAGCACAGAGCTCTTCTTGCGGAGGCTAGTGGCGGATGTGACATACATCAGCCCGCAGCGCTGCCACCTCCCTTCAAAGTCCAGGTGGCATCCCGCAAGCGAAAGGCCAGGGACGCGGGGCATCTGGTCGTTGCAGGCAACGACGACGGCGAGACCCTGGTCATCCCCATCAGCCGCGGCCCAGTTGGAATCTTCCATCCCAAGCTGTACTTGGAGGTACGATGACGCTGGGGGTTGAAATGTCGGTTGGTGCCGTGTGCACGTCCCCTGCGGTCGCGTGCCCCGCGCGGCCGCCGTGTGCCTCTGGGCCGACTGACAGGGACTGACTTCATCGATCCACTCCTTTGCAAACCCCAGGGCCATCACGCCATCTGTACCAGCTGGCAACCCCTCACCTCGCGCCTGCTGTCTGCCCCCCTGCGCAGGGCGGCAACTGCATCGAGTACGGCGGCGAGATGCTCAGCCGCGGCAGGTGCGAGAGGTGTGCTGGCCTACCAGAAGTTCGAAGCGCAATCGGCGGACGAAGGAGCGTGTGACGCAAGCGCTGACACGGCCCGTCACAGGCAGATGGTGGGCGCAACGCACCCAACACCCCACGACCTCCGCTCGCCTCCGTCCCGGCCCACAGGTTCGAGCGGCTGTCCGGCAGCTCCACGGCCAAGTGGCACGTGAGCATCAAGGTGCTGCCCTCGGGCATGACGCTGGGCAAATGGCTGCAGAAGCACGGGCTGCCGCTGCTGCAGGTGGGGGCCGAGGGGCATGGGGGTTGGGCTTGGTCGTGTCCCTCGCTGATTGGGGCCGCTATGGGTTTGGGTCCGGGCCGAGTCGCCGCTTTGGGAGAAGCCAGTTAGAAGATCCTACAAGGGGTTTCGTTGGCTGCCTTCAAACATTTCGCTCAATGCTGTGCCGTGATGCGGTGTGTGGGGTAAGGCGCCGTGAGGCCATCGGCACGTCGCCTGTGCAGATTATGGAGGTCAGGGGGTGCCCGCATGTCCACAAAGCGATATGCCATGGCGTATGCCCGGGGCTATGGATCAGCCCTGGCGCGTGGCGTGGTGTAGCGCCGACCCACCCTACAACAATTGCCGACCCACACCTCCCATCTCCCGCCGTGCCTCCTCCGTCTGCTGGGCGCAGGGCGCACCGAGACGCCGGCCCGGCGGCGCCAGGGGCGCGGACGCTGCTGCCTCCCCGCCGGCGGCCGCTGACAGTGCGGGGGCCCCACGCCGGAAGCAGCTCGCGGACGCTGCTGCCCTTGATGCGGCACCGTCCCTGGATCGGCGCATCAGCGCCCCGCCACCGGCGCTGCCCCGCAGCAGCGCTGTCAGCAGCAGCCCGGCCCCCTGCCACGACGACTGCCTCGCACCGTGGGCACTGCCGGGAGACGAGCTCAGCCCCCAAGTTGAGTCAGCGTTCAGCCCCTACCATGCCTGGGGCGGCTTTGCCCGCAGCTGCCGCGGACAGGACCTCCGTCGCGACGCCACCGAGGGCGGGGCGGTGCTGGCCCGCATCCCGTGGCCCCACGGAGCTTCGCGGCCGGGCCCAGCGCAGAGCGGCAGCGGTGCTGTCGCCAGGCCGGCCGCCAGCAGCGCCGACACCCTTCCTTCGCCCATCATCAGCGCCGTGCTCGCCGTCCAGCTGTCGACCCAATCGGAAGATCGCCGCTCCTTTGGCGCCACCGACTCAGACATTGAGGCGCTGCTGGCCAGCCTGATGGGCCCCAGCGTCAGCTCACCGCCCGAGCTGCTGAGCGCCCGCGGCAGCGTCGACTCCCGTCAGGACAGCAGCGCTGGCGTATCGCTACCGGCCGCCAGCGCTGACGGCATCCCGCCGCCACCGCATCCTCATCCTCAGCAGCAGCTGCCGGCGGCAAAGAAACTGGCCCTCGAGACCGGGTCCGGCCGCTGGGATGTGGGCTCAGCGCCACTACTGGTCAGCGCAGACCGAAAGACATGGCACGCCCTGCCCGAGATGGGCAGCTACGCCGGGGCTTCGGCAGCTGGCAGCGGCGTAGCACGGCTCGGCCTCAACTTAGAGGCGCCGACATCTGGCGACAGCGACGAAGACTTCGACTTGGAGCAATGGCTCTCTGTCATCATGGGCATGCCCGACACAAGCCTTGAAGCCTGGCAGCCGTGGGGCAGCAGCATCGCCTCGGCTCCTGACAGGGCCCTGCCGTCGCGTGGCAGCAGCGGCAGCAGCAGCTACCGCTTTGCTGCCGGCAGGGCGCCGCCGTATGACGAGGAGGACTGGGCGCCGCGCCACACGCACAGCGGTGGGTACGGCTGCGGCAGCGGTCCTGCGGCAAGCGGCAGCAGCGGTAGCGCTCCGCAGTGGCCGCAAGCCCCTGGGCTTTCAGGGCACGGCAGCGACGGCACGCGTGTGCCCGGTCTCGGCACCGGCTCAGTCATCAGCCGCGCCAGTGGAACCTACGGCAGCCGCTCTGACGTCATGGCGCCGGCTGGGGCCTGGCTGCCGTCTGCTGGCCACATGGCCCCTTCTGGGACCCTCACTCGCCGCGAGACCTGGCCACAACCACTTCTGCCGCAACCCCCTGCGGCCTCTGCCCCACAGCCGCCACAGATGTGGGGCCATTCGGGCTGGCAGCTTGGGTAGCGAGCTTGTGTCTGGGCCCGTTGGCCGGCCGCATGGGTGACGGCCGCCGCCACGTCCGAAACACGAGCGTCGATAAGTGCAGATATCAGGCCCCGCCCACGAATCACGGCAGTCGGTCTGGTTCGATGTGTGCCGCAGGCGTGCAAGGCCAATGGCCCCTGCACTGGGCAGTGCAACGCGCCCTGAGCTGCTGACGTCAGATGCCTGCGGGGCGCCGCGACCAGGGCGCCCTGCCCTCCGTCCGTGGCCACCGGTTTCCTGACCTCGTTCGTGCAGTATATTTGTGTTCCATGCCGATTGTGCGCTCCTACATGTCGCGTTATGGAGCCGTTCAAACTGTGCACGCGTGGCTGCGTTTCTGACATCGCACGACTTGAGTTGTTGCTGTGTTCCGGCGGGTACGGCCCCCGCCGGCAGCAGGCGGGGCCCGGCAGTGAACACTGCGTGTTGTGCCTCGCTCGGTTGCTTCAGATGTCGGTGGGACGTAGGGCGCCGCTTCAAGGTGGAGCAGCGAAAGGCCAACCGGTTCCGGTGGCGGGCAGGCATGCATGTAGACAGCTAGCAACGGAGCCACGGGATGTGTTTGTGACAGAGGTCATGTAGGCGTGTGTAGGCGGTGTTAACGGCGCCGCTCTTTGGGAGCATGTGGCCCCGCAGGCACATCAAATTGCTCCCGGCCGCCAGCAGCTAGTACCTTGAATCTGGTTCGTACATAAGCGTGGGCGTGGGCGTGGGCGGGATGAGATGCATGTCAACGTCCTGTGTAGCCGGTGGCAGCGGCCGGTGGCGGGCCCGGCGGCCGGTGGCGGGCCCGGCGGCCGGTGGCGGGCCCGGCGGCCAGTGGCAGGCCCGGCGGCCGCGCGTGTGTATGGTGCATTATTGAGCAGGTTTTGTCGGCGCGTGTGGCGGTTGTGCCGTGTGTCCGCTGCCTCCTTGGAATGGGCACGGGGTCCACAGGGATGATATTGATAGTAGCGGTGGGCCCCTAACGATAATAGCGGTTGGCCCTTGACGATAGTAGCGGTGGGCCCCTAATGCCAATAATTGCGGTTGGCCCGAAACTTTAGTAGCGGTGGGCCCTAAATGCCCTAATGACGATTGCGGTGGGCCCCTGTTCGCCCACCAGGTGCGGAGGCTGCCGTGGCCGCGAGGCCGTCGGAGAGCCGCGCGTGAGGCGCGAGCCGCGCGCTAGGTTGGCACGCCTAGCGGCCCCATCCACACCGGTTGCGCGTTAGTATTAGCTGTATTGCGGTCTATACGGGGCTGGCTCGGCGCGAGTGGCGGTACCGGCAGGGCGGCAGGGCCGCGCGCAGGGCCGTACGAAGGCCTCGCATGAGTGAATGAGAGAGAGACGCAACTGTGCGCCGCAGGGCCGTGATAAGGCCTCTCGTGCGCGAGCGAGACGATTTTGCAGCATTGGCTGGGGCGATTGGGGACCGATCCCTGGCGCTGGCTGGCTACCCACCTGGGGGCCACCGCGCGCCTGGGGCCTGTTGCCGGGTCGGTCACAGCGGTTGGGGGCAGGATGCGGGGGAAGGTTTGTGGGTTGAGTGCGACCATGTGCCGGTCCCGTGTCAGGGTGGGGCACTTGCAAGTTGTGTAGCAACATGAGGCTGTGCAGGAGGTGCAGGGGAACTGAAGAATGAAACTCGGCAGCCTGTGGCCGCCCTCGCGGAGCGCTCGCGACCTGCCGAGTGCGGCCACGTCTGCTCCCGTTGTGCGCTGCAATCCGGCCGCCGTACTTCCCGGAGGCCCAACTTAGTCTTGCTTGCGGCGGTGCGCGCTGGCCGTTGTGGGGGCGCCATGGCCTCAGGCCGGCCTCATGGGGCTGCCTGGGGTTCAGTCAGAAGGTTTGGGTTGGCCGGCTGGCTGGCCGCTTGCGGTAAAGGGCCTGGTGAGGTTTCTGCCTTTGTGCGTCATTCCTTTGTGCGCCAATAAGCCACCAGCTGCGCGTATATATGTTGTAACAGAGGCGCACTTCCCTTTCAGCTGTTCCTTAAGCTCTGCGCCCTGGTGTACTGCGGAGCCGTGGCGAAGCAAGGGTTGTTCGCGCAGGTCTCCCCCCCCCCCCACACACAAACACGCGAGCCGCACAGCCTTCTGTGCACACTGTGCCAGCTGCGCCGCAAGGCTCGGCGACTCCACATGGTGAGCTCGCGGCGCTTCGCCCCGGCTCCTGCCTCCTGGAGAGCTGGAGACCCTGGAGTCACCCGCACATTCGCCCATGCACCGGCGCGATGTGGGCTGGGGCGTGTGGACCCGAGTCTGAGGGCCGCGGCCCGCCCGTTGCAGCAGCCAGCGCACTGGTCCGTCCATACTGGTGGGGCCCAAGAGGCAGGGGCCCGCCCTTGCCGTCCGGCACTCCGCACTGCGTTCCACACAAACGTACTCGCAGCATCAGCAGTTGACCGCATCCGGAACCCGCGCATTCAGACGGCCGATCCTGGCAGACAAGCAGGGATGCTGACGGCCGGCGAGTGGCCCCCTATGCGAGCAGCCAGACACCGCCAAACACATGGTCGGCAGCTGCAAGCACCCGGCCATGCAAGGGCTCGTCACCCACCGGCATGACGCCGTGGTCACGCCGGCGGCCGAATGCACAGGACCTGCCCTCGCTGCTGGCTCTGCACCTGCACGATTAATTCCGCTTGCTGCTGGCCAGGCCCGGGCTGACCATTGGTCGACGGGTGTCACTACGAAGCTATGCCGTACCGCACCGCCCTAGCCCTCCATCCCACCGCCCTAGCTCTAACACAACCAAGCACGCATTTCCTCTGCGCACGGCCAACGCGCCACTCTACCCGGGGTGTGTTGTGCAGCATGTGGGGTCCTGTTCTACCCAACACTGGAACGCCCCTGCCGCGCTGGCGCCACGGCGCTGACCGGCGCCGCCGGCTCCGGTTTCCCAGCTTGCATCGCCCGCCACGCAATGCAACAACACCGATGGTATCCCCCATGGGAACCGAGTCAACGCCCTGCACAAGCTCAGTACGCCGCGCCGCTGGGCCCAAGCGCCGTGCCCGGCGCCGCAACAGAGCCCCCGCCGCCGGGCGCGCGCAGCGGCTGCCGCCGAATCCGGATCGCCCCCGCCAGCAGCGCCGCACTGCTCAGGCCCGCCGCGGCTCCGGGGCCCGCGGACCCAGCGCTCGCCTTGCCGTGCTGGACTAGCTGTTGCGGCTGCGGCCGCGGCGGCGGGATGCTGGGCAGCGCCCGGCTGTAGGGCTGAGCCGCCACGTCGCCCTTCTGCTCCAGCGACTCGAGCGGCAGCAGCACGCACGGGTCCAGCTCCATCAGCGTTGCGCCTGTGACCGCAGCGGGCGCAGCGCCCGCGCCGCCGCCCGGCGGCCCGGCCTCGGTCCCAGCAACTGCGGGCGGCGTGCCGGGGCCGGCGGCTGGGGCCGAGCCCGCCGCCGCGGCAGCCGCCGCCGCCGCGGCGCTGGCAGCGGCGGGCTGCAGCGGCAGCAGCTGGCGCGGCGGGACGCCCGGCAGCGGCAGCGCGGACGTGATGCGCTCGCGCATGGCCGCCGCCGCCGCCAGGGGAGCGACCGGCGGCGCCGCCGGCGCGCCTCCAGCCGCCGCCGCCGCCGTCTCCGACGCCGCCAGTGCGGTGTCCAGGTCGGACAGGAGCTGGTTCAGGTTGTCGTACAGAGGCACGTCCTGCGGCATTGCGTGAGCACAGTCGGTACGCAGCGGCTGGCATCGCGACCGTGCGTCTTGCGCGTGGCCACTTGTTGGATGAAGGAACAGCGGCGCCAATGTAACAGGTACCAGCACATCGCAACCCGGGCACCGCACCTTGAGCCGCTTCTGCCCCGGGTGCCTCAGCCACGACGCCCAGCTGCCGCCCACTAGCGCGCACAGCACGCTCAGCAACCGCTCGTGCAGCGCCTCGCCCGCCACAGCCGCCGCCGCCGCCGCCGCCGCACCTGCCGCCACCACGCCCGCGTCCGCGGCCGCCGCCGCCGCAGCCCCGTCTGACGCCAGCGCGTCCGGCGCAGCCGCCGCGGCTGCGGCTGCGGCCGCGGCCGCGGGCTGCGGCTGCGGCGGCGCCCAGGTGAGGTGCGAGGCGAGCAGCTGCATGAGGGCTGGCACCAGCTGGCCTCGCAGGTTGCGGCGGCTGTCCTGCTCCCGGTCCATGTAGATGAGCGGCAGCAGCGGCAGCAGCACGCGCAGCCGCACCCACAGAGCCACCTGCCGCGGCGGCGGCAGGCAGGGGAGGGCAGGCAGGGCGGCGCGTCAGGGAGGGGACGGGGCGGCGCAGCAAACGGCACCCCTGCCTGCTGCCGCCGCGGCAGGTGGCTCTGTGGGTGCGGCTGCGACGGCGTCCCTGTGCAACGACTGTGGGTGCGGCGCTGTGATGCGAGCCAGGGCGCGGGCCGTGCGTGTAGCAGGGAACGGATGAGCGCCAGCCCGAGGCGTGGCGAGCCGGCTGCCTGCCGCTGCTGCCGACATGCGCCTTAGGAGAGGCCCACGCCCCGCCGCAGCCGCACCGGGGCCCAGGCAACCGGCCACATCGAGAGGCCAGTCGGGTCTACGTGACGGCAACACCCCAGCTGGCTCCTGGCCTCACCTGGAGCGCCGCCGGCGACCCAATCCTAAGCGCCTCCGTCAGGTCGCCGCGCGAGTCGGACCGGACCAGCACGCTGCCGCCGCCGCCGCCCATGCGACGAGTGCGGCCGCTGCCAAAGCCCATGCCTCCGCGCTTGCGCCCGCCGCCGCCGCCACCGCCGTCGCCATCGGCGCCGCCGCCACCACCTCCCCCGTCGCCGTCGCCCAGGGCCACCAAATCCTGGTCGTCGCCGCCGCCGCCGCGGTTCGACAGCCCCGTTAGGCTGCGAGAGCGGCCGGACGCCGCCAGGGGCTGCGGTGCGGAAGGTGCCGCCGCAGGCGGCGGCGCTGCCGCCGGCGCCGGAGGAGCCGGCCCGCCGCCGCCGGCTGCCGCCGCCGATGACGGCGCCGCCAGCGCGGCCCGCCGTACGGCGTCTGCCATCCGTACCAGCTGCCGTACCAGCTCACCCGCAAACTCGCGCTGCCGTGAGGTGCCGGCTTTGTACAGGCCTGCCAGAGCTAGGTCGGCCAAGGCCGTCTCCACGGTGAAGGCCGGCGGCGCGGGCGCAGCGCCCGGCGCGGCTCCGCCGGCCGACGCCGCTGCGCCGCCGGCTGCCGAGCGGCTCCTGCCCAGGCGGCCGACAATCTGCGCCAGGCTGGCGTGGCCCAGCAGCTGCTCGCACTTGCGGTCCTGCGGAGGCGACACCAGGGCGGCGGCAGCAGGCGGGCAGGGGAGCAGGGGCCTTCAGCGCGCCGAGCATGCCGCCGACGTGGACTAGGCCTGGGCAAGAAGGCCTGGGCTGGTATGGTAGGCCTGGGCTGGTATGGTAGGCCTGGGCTGGCAGCGCCATCAAGGCCAGCAGAGGCAGTGGCTGCAGCGCAGTGCGGTACGCCTCGTGCTGTGTGCAAGCTTGCGGCCGCGGCCCCACCTGCAGCAGCCAGTCCGTGGACTTGAGCAGGTAGTCCCCCACACCGCGGCCCAGCTGGGGGCAGGAGCGGAGGGCGGGCAGGCGGGCAGGCGGGGCTTCCTGGCACCCCGGCCGACGAGGGAGGCCCTGAAGCCGTCAGGACTGCGAAGCCCTTGCCCCCCCGATGCCGTCTGTGCATCGGGCTGCGCCCGCCCCTCCGCACGACCGGACAGTAATGCAGCGCGGTGAGCCCACAGCCCACAGCCCACAGCCCGCCGCACGGCGCCAGCTCCGTACCGGTCGCCAGGGCCCCGCACCTGCCATGCCATCTCTGCCAGCATCTCCGCCCGGCCCGGCGCCGTCAGCAGCGCCAGCAGCACGGCGTCGCAGAAGGCCTTGTCGGCGGCGCGCAGCTCCCCAGAGCCCGCGCTCGAGCCGCCCGTGCTGCCGCCGCCGCCGCCCGCGCCTGCGACGCCGCCGCGCCAGCCGCCGCCGCCGCTGCCATCGCGGCCTGCGGCACGGCTTGCATAGGTCAGCACATGCACGATGCCCTCCAGCTCTCAGCGCCGATGAACCGGCTTGCACGCTCTTGCTACGATCAACCATTGCACCACGCCGCTCCCGCCCACCCAAGCAACCCCACGCCCACACCCATCCATCCGCACCTGGACCTGCGGCGCCGGCCTCGGCGGGTGCCGGCGGCACCACCGCCGCCTCCACCGCCTCCCGCAGCCCTCGCGGGCCGTGCCCGCCCTGGCCGCCGCCGCCGCGGCCCCAGCCGCCGCCGGCGCCCGCTCCGCCCAACTGCAGCGCCTGCTCGTCCACCAGCAGCCGCAGCAGCAGCCAGTGAGACGCAAAGCACGCCGGCTCCACGCCCGTCAGCACCGCCCCAAGTAGCGCGTCTGGGTCCAGGCCCGAGCCGGACTCGTGCGCCACGACCGCCGCCAGCGGCGTCAGCTGGCCGGCCGCGAGCGACAGAGCCACCAGGCGCTGCGGCAGCCGCAGGCCCGACGCCGACGGCGCGGCATCGGCACCGCCGCCGGCGGCGTCGAGGTTGGCGGAGGAGAAGGACGGCATCAGCTGCGGAGGCATGGACGGCGACGGCGGCGGCGGCGCGGCGGCGAGCAGCGTGGCGGCGGCGGCCACGGCGGCGGGCGAACAGAGCCGCTCGTGGAGCGCTCTCGGGTCGGAGAGGAGCACGTGGCGGAAGGGCGCGTGCGACACGAGCGCCGCCGCCAGCTCGCGCAGCGCCGCCGCGTCGACGTCGGTGGCGGCCTCGCCGTCGGTCGGCAGCAGCACGGCCCGCGGCAGCAGGTCGGACACACAGGCCCAGATCAGATCCAGCGGCAGCGAAGCCTGGATCCGGAACCGCGCCGCCGCCTCAGCGCGGCAGTAGGATCCGGCCGGCGCCGGCGGAGGGCCAAGCAGCGCCCGGCGGCACGCATGGACGTCCCAGGTCAGCGTAGCGCCGCCGCCGCCACCTCGAGGCGCGGAGAGACCACCGTTGCCGCCAACGCTGGCGGCGGAATCCAGGCACAGCAGCGTGACGGCATCCGCCAGGACCAGCTGCCCGTACGACACAGCCGTCAGGAGCAGCCGCAGCGTGCCCTCCTGGGCCGCCGCCACCGCCACCATCGTTGGCACTGCCGGCGGAGCGGCCGTGCCGCCGCCGCCGGGCCGCTGCCGCTGCGGCGAGTGCTGGCCGCCGCGCGGCACGGCGTCGGGGAACGCCGCCGCCGCGTCGGCCGCCGCTGACGCCGGGTCGCTGAGCGCGGCGCAGCCGGCCGCCAGGAGCGACCGCTGCAGGCGGGCGTCCAGGCCGGCGGCGGCGGCGCTGCCGCCGCTGAGCTCCAGCCGCAGGACCTCGAGGCACAGCGTGACGCCGCCGCCGGCAACACCCCACGCCGCCGTCGACGCCGCCCGCGCAGGCATCAGCGGGCGGCCCGGCGGCGAGCCGGCCGGCGGGCTGCCGGCGCCGCCGCGGCCGCCGCTGGCGGCGGCGATGCAGCAGCGCAGCCAGGCCACCAGCAGCGCAGCGGCGGGCAGCAGCAGCGGCTCCTGGTCTGGGCCCCCCCCGGCGGAAGCTGCAGCGGCGGCGACGCCAGCCAGAGCTCGGCCGCTGAGGCGAGCCGCCGCCCTGAGCCGCTCTGTCGGATCGGAGCTGGCGTCGGGGGCGGCGCCGTCGGTGGGGCTGGCGGCCCTGGCGGCGGCGGCGCCGCCGAGGACCACGCCCGCCAGCGCCGCCGCCAGCGGCGCGCACGCGTCCGCTGCCTGGCGCCAGACCCTGCCCGCGTGTGAGCCGGCCGCTGACCGCGCCGCCGCCAGCTGCGCCGCCGCCAACTCCGCCAGGCGCAGTAGCGGCGGGCGCTGCGGTGGCAGCCCCAGCGGCGGCGGGCCGCCGCCGCCTGTGCCCAGCGGCGGCGAGCCGGCGTTCGTGCCGCCTCCGCCGGGGGTGCTGGCTCCAGGGGAGGCGGGGCCGGTGGAGGCCATGGCCATGTAGGGCGTCAGGTCGGCCAGCAGCCAGTGGTTGGGGTCGAGCTTGCTGAGCCTGGGGGCCAGGGCCGTCGAGCAGGGGCGTACGGCGGGGGCGCTGAGTAGGGTCGTTGGGCAGGAGTGCTGGGCAGGGGCGTTGGGCAGGGGCGTTGGGCAGGGGTTCTGGGGCGTTGGACGTGCACAGCGCATAAGCTGGGGGACCGGGGGCTGCAGGCTCGGGCACCTCGGCCCGGTGGGGGCAAGCGTTGGCGGGTCTGGTCAGGTCCGGCCGTGGCCGCCCGCTGAGCCCGCACAGCCCCCAGGCCGCGGCCGCACCTGTCCCACCAGCCGCGCACGCCGGCCGAGTCCGGCCCCGACCCCGCCGCGGCCAGCACGCCCGTCGCCTGCACGGCGCGCGCCAGGCAGCGGCGGCCGGGGCCGGGCCCGGGGCCGTAGCGGTGCGCCCAGGAGCTGAGCGCGTCCAGCGCCGGCTGCAGCAGTCCGCCCGCCTGCAGCCTGAGGGCAGATCCAGCGGGGCGGGCAAGCAAGGGGTGGGCACTACACCAGCTGCCCAGGCGGCGGGAGCGAGGCCCCCTCATGCGATGCGCAGGCGGGTGGTAAGCCGCAGCCGGCGCCCATGCCGCAGCGCCCGCCAGGGCCCCGGCCCACAACAGCCCAGGCACCACAACAGCCCAGGCGGAGGGAGGGAGGGTCCGCATGCGATCCGATGCACAGGCGTGTGGCAGGCCAGCTGCAGCACCCGTCCGAGCCCCCCGCCCCACCTGCCGCCTATCGCCTCCAGGCTGGACAGCACCACCCCGCCCTGCAGCCGCAGCCGCGGCCACAGTACAGAGCCGCCCGCGTCCGCGACCGCGGCCGCAGCGGCGCCCGCTGCGGGTGTCGTGGGTGCGGCTGTGGCTGCCTGCGCGGCCGACTCCACGTGCAGGCGCGCCAGGTGCAGCAGCAGCTGCGGCGCCGCGTGCCAGGCCTGGCAGGCCTCCAGCAGCGCCAGGGCCCTGCGGCGGCGGGCGGCAGGGAGGCACCAATTACAACAGCGCGCGGCAGGCAGGCACGTGTGGAGGGCGGGGCATGGGGCAGCCCACAGCCCTGCCAGCAGCAGCCGAGCGCAGCGTGCTCCTGCAGCTGGGCGCTACCTCATCAGCCACGTGTCGCCGTGCTTGACCGAGGCCGTCCGTCCGGGGCCCGAGCCGGCGCCCTCGCCGCCGCCGCAGGGAGGAGCGGGCACACGCGCGGGTGTCGCGAGGGCCGCCGGCGCGCAGGGGCGCGCGTAGGAGCTCGGGAACGCCGGCGGCGCCGCCGCCGCGCCGAACGGCACCGCCGGCAGGTTGGCGGCGGTGAGGGCGGCGTTCACGTGTCTGCACACCGCCGCAGCCAGCAGCCGCTGCTGCCACGGCCGCAGCCGCCGGACCTCCGCTAGCAGGTCCACGTCGGCCGCAGCGGCCGCTGGCCGCGGCCCCGCGGCGCCGCCGGGCCGGCGGCCGCTGTCAGCCGCCGGCGGCGTCGGTCGGCCGGCGGCGCCGTCGACGTCCATGCCGTCACCGCCGGCGTCGGGCAGCGGCGGCGACGCCGCCAGCATCGGCGACGTCGGCAAGCCAGGCGACGGCGCGGTGCCGGGCCCGGGGGACGAGGGCTGCTCTGGCGATGAGGGCCGGCCGGGCGAGGCCGTGCGCGCCGCGCCGGGCCCCAGCCCGCGTGGCGCAGCGGCGCCGGCGCGGCCACGAGCGGCGGCGGCGGCGGCGCTGGACAGGTAAGTGAGGGACTCGAGCGACCTGAGAGCCGTTGCCAGTACGCGCTCGTGCGAGCTGGGGCTCGGCCCCGGCCCGGCGTCGGAGCTGCCTGGGGCATGCGGCGGGGAAGGCCCTGGCGGCGTGGCGGTGCCGTCGTCGGGCTGCTGCCGGCCGCCGCCGGGCGAGCTGCCGGCGCCGGCTCGGCGGCGCTTGGCGCCGTCAGCCCCGGCGGCTCCTTGCGTCCGCCGACGGCGCTTGCCACGGCCGGCGTCATCGCCGGCGTCGGACCCATGCCCCAGGACGCCCGCTCGGCGAGCCATCACGAGGAGGGCCTTGCGAGTGTGCCCATACGCTTGCCCCGCCAGCGGGCCCGGCACCGCGCCCGCCGCCGCGGCGCCCGCCATCAGTGACGCCGCGGCGCCGCCACCAATCCGCTGCGGCGGCGGCAACAAGCCGGTCCCGGCGACGCCGGCTCCCAGCACCCGCCGCCCTCCGGGCCGGCCCGCCGCCACCGCGGCGGCGGCGCCCGCCACCGCCGCCTCCTCCAGCAGCTCCACCAGTTGCGGGTGCAGCTGCTGCAGGTACGCCGCCAGCGCCGCCATCTCCGACAGCGGCCTGGCGCCGCCTTCGGCGCCCGCCGCTAGCGATCCGTCTACAAGCAGCTGCTGCAGGAAGGCCGTCGGCGAGAACACTCCTAGCTCGGCCATCGCAATCAGTAGCTGCGCGCTGCGGCGGAGGTACAGCCCCTCCCAGCTCGCAGAGACAGCGGCGCCCGGGGCGGCGGCGGCGGCAGCGGTGGCGGCAGCGCCGCCGCCGCCCCCGGCAGCGGCGGCGGCGGCTGCCGCGGCCGCGCCCGCGGCGGCGAACGCCGATGCTCCTGTGCGCTGCGGCTGACCCCCGGCAGCTGCCGCGGCAGGCACCGGATCGTGCGGTCCGCCGGCGGAGGGCCCAGCGGCGCGCTGCCGCCAGGGCCCAGGCCTGCTAAGCAACCAGGCAACAATCGACTCCTGCGGCAGTACGTTGTAGCAGGGCACAAGTTCAATGGACGCGGCCAGGCAAGGAAATGGACGCGGCCAGGCAAGGAAGGGCCGTGTGGCCTTTTGCCAAGAGATTCCCAAGCCCCTAACGTTGGGATGAAGCGCCTTTTTGCGCCATCGACACACCTGGAGCGCGGGCACTGCCCCTGGCGCCTCGATGCCGCTGCCGGCGGCGGTGGTCGCGTTGGCGGCAGCCGCAGTGGCGCCGCCGGCGCCGGCCGGCGACGCCGCGGCGCCCGCGCGCCCGGCACTCGCAGCTCCTGACGGCCCGGCCAGGGCCGCTGCGGCAGCGGCCGCCGCCGCGGCGCCCGCCGACACGATCGCTGAGGCAGAGCCGACGGACAAGTTCCGGGGCAGGCTTGCGGCGCCGCCGGCGGTGCCCGCGGTGCCGATGGACAACGCCGCCGACAGCGGCGGCAGCGGCAGCCCTCGCGCTGCCGCGTCGGCTGCGTCGGCGCGGCACTTTCGCACCTCCGCCGCCAGGCGCGGCAGCAGGCGGCACGCGAATACCGTACGCGACGGCAGCCCGAGATCGGCGGCGTCGGCCCGCGTGGCCACATCGTCCGACGCCGACGGCGCCGGCTGCGGCGGCGGCGGCACGAGGGCCGACGGCGCCGCCACGGGCAGGCCCACGACCCAGTCCGCCAGCAGCGCCACCGCCGGCCCCGGCTGCGACAGGTCGCCGGCGGCGGCGCCGGCGACGCAGCGCAGCCCCGCGTCAACGTCGCCGGCGGCGGCCGCGCGGTCCAGGTCGCGTGCCGCGACGACGGCGTTGAATGACAGCAGCCTGGCGATTGGCGGTTCGCGGTGAGCCGGGCGGCAGTTGGCATCTGTTCAGATCACGTCACGAGGCCTAGCAACGCGGGCTAAGCCAAGCCCAGCCAAGCCCAGCCAGGCACGCAGCCCAAAGCACCTGGTGTTGACGGAGGAGGCCAGGCCCGCGTGCGATGCCGCGAGTCGGTCCGCCACCGCCCGCCGGCGGGACGACACGCCCTCCGCGGCGTCGGCCGCGCCGCCCGCCGCCTCCGGCGGCGCCGTCAGCCAGGGCGTGCGCAGCGCCCTCACCAGCAGCGGCAGGCAGTCCAGCGCCAGGACGGCGGCGGGCGCGTCGCGAGAGCAGCCCTCCAGCAGGTCGAGGGCCATGCCCACGACGGCGCCGTCGAGCGCCGGCGGCGGCGCCGCCGCCGTTGCTGGCGCCGCCGCGGATGCCGGTGTGCCGACGCCGGGCGAGGCGACTTGGGTTGGGGGGCTCGACGCGGGCGTCGGGCTGGCCGCGGCGCCGGCGTCGGCGGCGGCGGCGGCGCCGCCAGCGCCGCCGCTGCCCGTCGCCATGAGCAGCTCCAGGGCCGCCTCCACCAGCCGTCTGACATGCAGCTGGCTCTGCACCAGGTCGGGCAGGCAAGCTAGGGACAGCTGCAGCGCCGCCTGCGCCCGCAGCTGCTCCGACACTGTCAGCGTGCGCGCCGGCGGCGCCGCCGGTGCGGCGCCGCTGCCGCCGATGGGCCCCGCCAGCGCCGTCGAGACCGCCGCCAGGTGCCCCGCCGCCCAGTCTGCCAGGCGGCCAGTGTCGAGCAGCCCGTCGAGGAAGGTGGCGCCCGCCAACCGTACGAAGTACAGTACGACAGCGGTTGACGGGTAGTCGAGCAGGCGCGAGCGGGGATCGGCGGCGCCGCCTCCGTTCCCCGCGCCCCCGCCGGCGCCGCCGGCGTCCGGCAGCCGAAAAGCCTCGTCCGCCGCCAGGGCCGACCAGTCGGGGCTAGCGGCAGTTGGTGAGGTGGCTGCCAGGTAGTCGAACGGCGTGCTGGGCGGCAGAGAGGGGCTCGTGACGCCGCGCGCCCCCGCGGTGCTGGTCCCGGCGGCGCCGCTGGCCCCAGCGGCGGCGGCCTCGGCGGCGGCGACCGCCGCCAGGTGGGTGTCGATGTGAGCCAGGACGTGCTCGGTCCACAGAGAGGCGCGGACCGAGGCCAGAGCCGGACTGGAGCCCTGCGGTGGATGTGTGTTCATAATAATCAACATACACCGGACACGCGACGCCCTGGGGGATTGCGTGTTCAAGTGTTAAGAACAGAACGCAAGACTATGGGCTCCGGAGCCCAGGGTGGCCCAAGACCGCTAACCCCAGCTGGCGCCTCACCTGCGTCGATACGGCAGTTGCCGCGGCAGCTGCAGCGCCCGCAAAGGCCGACGCCGCGGCCTGCCCGCCGCCGCCGGGCGGCGGCGGCGGCAGCGGCGGCGGCGGCGGCAGCGGCCGCAGCTGCTGCTTTGCCAGGTGCGTGTAGAGCAGCCGCATGAACCAGGCGGCGCGGGGCATGGGCACGCAGCACTGCCACAGCAGCGCAAACAGCAGCCGCCTGGGGGCCGGGCAGGAGCGGCGGGCCGGCAGGCTTCAGCAGGCGAGGAGGCGCGTGGGGCAGCGGCCGCACGGCGGGGGAGCAGCCCGCAGCCCATGCGCCAGCCCCCGCAGCTGCACGACTCCGGACCCGGCCCAGCCGGTCCCGGCCGGCCGCAGCTTCCTGTTCCTCCTCGCACGGTGGGGCCCCACCGTCGCCTCTCACGAACTACCTGGTCCCTGGTGGCCCCGGCCAGGGAGCCAGCTCCGACGCACCTGTCGGGCATGGTGGGCGCCGCCTGAGCCAGGTAGCCCAGCGGCGCCGACCCCGCCAGCCCGCTCAGCCACAGCCGCCGGCCCAGGTCCGAGGCCAGGCGCAGCTCCGGCAGAGCGCCCGCCGCCGCGGCCAGCGCCGCCGAGGGGATGCCGGGCAGCGGCCCCAGGGAGAGGCGGGCCCCGGCGGCGCCGGCGGCGGGGGGCTGCGGCTGCGGAGTGGAGGCTGCCAAGCCGGCGGATGCGGGCGTCGGGGGAGGTGGGTGCAGGGGGGAGGCCGGCGCGGCTGCGCGCCCCCGGGAAAGCATGGGCGAGGGCGGCGCGGGCGAGAGCGGCGGCGCGCCGAGCGGCGTTGTCACAGGCGCGGCGGCGGCGGCGAAGGCGGGGGCAGCAGGGACCGCGCCCGCCGGGGCCGCTGCCTGCAAGGGCACCAGTCGACCGCGGGGGATGGTGTGGTTTGGGTTTGGCACGGACCCACGCAGCACGGCAGCCATGCCAGTCCCGCCCGTGCAGACCGTCGGGACGAACCCCTTGCTCCGCCTGCGGCCGCAGCTACTCAGCGGGCCGCATCCCGCCAGGAGGCTGCCCTCCGCCCGGCGCCCTGGCCCACATGCCTGTCCCCCGCAGCCGTGGCCGCCCCACCTGTGCCGCCTCCAGCCGCTGCGCCTGCACGCCCTCCAGCATCCCCAGCGTCGCCTGCAGGGCGGGCAGTGCGGGGTCGAGGGGAGTACCATGGGAGTAACGAACTAGTTGCGAACCTCCGAGCGTAAGCCCGGGCCCAAAGCGGGTCGAGGGGAGGGACGCGCGATGCAGGGATGGTGAGCCCGCTATAGGACAAGGGGGGGCCACAGGGTCGAGGGGAGGCCGAGGGGAGGGTCGAGGGTGGCTGGCGGGCCATCGGGAGGGGACCGCGATTGGAGCGGGCCTCGCTCCCAAGCGCTGCCGGCACAGTGCAGCGGCCTCCTTGCTTCGGCGGCCTCTGGCTCGGGGCCTACTGGTCGCGGTCTGGCGCCAGCGCATGGCCCGTCCACCGCAGACCGCCGACGAGCCCATATATCGACACGGCGAGACCGAGCCACTGTGCTGGCGACTCGTGCCCTCGGCCCCAGGACGGTTGCACAGGCCTATGCCGCCGGCCCCGGCCGAGGGGTACGGTATGCAAGCGCCCCACCCTCTGCAGGTTGCTGGCTGCGGCCGCCAACGCCGCAGGGGCCACGACCGCAGCTCCCAGGCCCAGGCCCAGCGACGGCGGTCCGTGGCCGGCGGGCCCCCCGACGACCGCTGCGGCGCCAGCGTTGGCGGCTGCGCCGTTGACGAGGAGTGTGAAGAGCGAGAACAGGGAGTCGTTGGTGTCATCGATGCCGTACTCTGGGTGCTCGTCCTTATAGCCATGTTCGGCAAGGAAGGCCGTAAGGCGGTCCTCCGGGCAGTCACCCTGTGGTGCAGGACCGGCATCGGGAGGTCGGGAAGGCCGTGTGTGCACGGGCCACTTGGCGTTGGCAGGACCTGGCTTCGCACCGGCAGCAGCGGGTCGAAGCCCGGCGGTCCAAGCGTCTCCGAGAGCGGGGCTCGCGAGCACTCAAGCTTGTAGGGGTCCATGACCGAGTGCGCCATGCTCCTCCGCTGCCAAAGGGACGTCCTGACTCCTGCCTGTTTATATCATATGGCAGCTATTTAGCTGCCACGCCGTGCGCGGACAGCGTTGCTTGTGTTTCAACGCGGGCTGACCACAATTCTTAACGTGGCTTGAGAGCGTATGTCGCACATGGTTTGCAGTGTATGCCTGCCGCAGTCGCTTTGCGATATGAAGCAGCAGGCTGAGTTTGACGACCACACTTGCATTGCAGACGAACGCGCTGGTAGCACAACAAACAGCACCTCTTGCATACGCAGCTCTGCTACATACTTGCAGCATAAATTTATAATGCGGTGCCTGTCCAGTTGCGTCGGTCGCGCTAGAGTTCAGACCCATGGACCCGAGGCCCGCACAGCGCCACCTGCTCGGACAGTTAAATCAAGTAATAAGAGAGGGGTCCTGCGGCTCGTCTGCACGGCTGCGGTGCGTATCTCGTGGTTTGGCCTTTTCACGGAGCTTGGTCCGCGAGCGCTCCGCGTCTAGATCCGGTGGCATTGTCGTGGCCTGGAACCATATGATTAGTTTCTGGAGCTTACTTTACGAAGGGCCGGTCAGGGAGGGACTTTTTCCGGAATGCCTCTTCATCGGGAGGCCTGGCGGCCCTCTCTGTATGTTTGACCTCCCTTCTTGCAACACCATGGCGATCTATACACAGCGGCGCCGTCGTTATGTTGCCTGGATCGTGCAAGCCACACGACCGCTGACCCCGCCGCACGCTCACCACGCTTGCAGGAGCCGAGCCGGTCGGGGTGGACCGTGCCCTGGGATACCAACGTGACTCTCGCCGAGGCCGTGGAGCGCGCTGTCGTGTCCCCTAAGTTCCGAGCGGAGCCCTGGGACCCGGAGCGCCTTGCGGCGCAGGCGATCAACCCGCAGGTGCGGCCTCCGTCGTGGCCCTGCAACGGCGGACGCCGACCCTCCCACCCTTACCATGCGGGCACGCAAAAGGGGGCGGATCTCGTCACAGCGGTCAATCCACTAGGCTACGATGCAGTTGGTCAACCGAACCCCACAACGCTGCGCGTTCTTTGCCTTGTGCTGCCTGCAGGCTCGGCTGCTCGTGGTCAGCGAGAGCGACTCGTGCCGCTCCGTGCTGGCGCTGGCCTTCCTGCGGGAGATGCTGGCCGAGGCGGGGCTGCAGGACGCCGTCGTGGTGGACAGCTGCGTGAGTGCCGGTGGCCGCTTGGCTAGCCCTACCTGGATGGAGCCAGCGGGGTTCACACAGCGCTCAAGGGCACTAGTCCCATGGTGCGTCTCTGGCCGTTCGCTCGCTGGCCTTGCGTCCATACCCCTGAAGTACCCACGTAGAGTTTCGTATCGATGCACGCCGAATGGAGCGTGGACAGCGGAAGAGAGGGACCAGATCGCAACAGCGAGGGCTCGTTAGCAAACCGCCAGCCAACGTCGGTGGGGCCAGCTCCTGATCAGCAACGGATTAATGCTGTTCCATGAAACCCCATCACACCGCAGGGCACACGGCCGTACAACATTGGCGAGGGCCCCGACCCCGCGGCCGCAGCGGCCGCCAGGTACGCTTACGCCGCTTAGGGAACGCCTCAGCAGCCGCTGCTCGTCTCGTGCCTGCATTGCCCCGTCGCTCCGACCCTCACCCTTACCCACCGCCCGCCGCTCCACTCCTTACGCAGTGCGCTGGACGTGCCGCTGCCGTCCAACCACGTGGCGCGGCTGTTCAACCCGGCGGCCGACATTGTGTCGTATGACATGCTGCTGGTCATGGACAAATTCAGTGAGTGGGGGCGGCCCCGGGCCAGAGCTTCCGGAGGATGGGTCCAGCATCGGGCACATGAGGCATGCGGCTGCGGTTGCGGTGGGGTTCCGGTGGGACGCCTGCCGCTTGGCGGCCCGGACGCCAAGCCCACCCATGCCGCCGCCGGGTCTCGTCACGCGCACGCAGCTGCCGGCGACGTCATGCGGGAGGTGTCGTCCTTTGACCTCATCAACAAGAACATGCAGGTGCGGCCCTGCGCGTGTGCACAACCTTTTGAGGCGCAGCGCCAGACGATAGCGTGCCTGTAGCTTCAGTTGGGCTCCCTGTCCTCAATGCGCCACTGCTGCATCTCGTGACCGCAGTTCTCGTACAAGGTCCGGCGGCTGGGCGACTTTGCGGGGTTCAAGCCCGGCGACAGCGAGTTGGCAGCGCTCGGCGCCGCCACGGAGTCTGACGAGGTGGACATCGAGGATCCATTGTACGGCAACCAAGGCGGCGAGGAGGAGCAGGTGCGACGCAGGCGACAATGTGGGCGCTGTAGGCGCCCCGCCATGGCTGGGAGCTGTGGATCCGCGAGTTTTGAGGTGCTTCATGGAGGGCTTGCTGCGGTATACAAAACCATGCTGCCCTGTGCCGTGTCCATTTGGCTGCACCCCGGCAGAGGGCCGTGCTGCGGACGGGGCGCGCGATCCGCGTGTGCTGCCGGGGGCTCATGGGCTTCCTGCAGGAGGTGCAGGTGCGGGCCGGGTTTCGGGATCCAGCAGCGGCGTGGTGTCGAGAGACACCGGAGAGCACGGACGCGTTGGGGCGCAATGGTGCTACCTGCGTTGTTGTAAGCCGGGGTCGTGAGGGACGCCGGCAGCAACTGTGTAGCACGCATAAGGCCAGTGCCTGTGGTCGCATAGTTGAGCGCCTATCCAGGGCCCGTTGAACCTGCCACCTGGGTCAGCCGTCACGCCTGAAGCCCCGTCGTGCCCAAGACCAGTTGCCCCTGCCATCAACGCGGACTTTTCCTGGCACGCCCTCTCCTGGCATGCCCCCGCTGCTCCCACATGCAGGACATGGCATCCAAAGAAGCACCGGTGGCCGATCAGGACGATGTGGCATGCGATCTGCCGCTGCCGGGGCAGGCGCCCGTGTGCAGCGGTGACGAGGTCGGCGCGGTGCCGCTCGGGCCAGCGCTCCGCAGCAAAGTTGCGGGTTTGGCCCCCACGCCCTGGCTAGCACCGCCCATGCTGTCGCCGAGGCCACCTAGCGAGAGGCCACCAAGCGAGTGAGTTGCTTGGCTCCACCTGAGGAGAATCTTCGCATTGCGGACAAACGTTGCTTGGAAGCTTCTGTGGTTCTATGATTAGCCGACACATGCTTCACGCCAAGCGCGGGGCCGCATTGTAGCGCGCTGCGCGGTGATGGATGTCTGCTGAGAGCCCGACGAAACACCGACGCCCTGCAGAATGCTAATCAGCATGATAGCCTTTACGTCGGCGTAAGCGGATGTGTTTGCGATGACGGACTCATATCGAGGTTGGCGCTTTTGGCTCAGTCGCTTCCAGGTTTGCGTAGCTTGTAGGGGCTGGTGCGAAGCATAGCTGTGCGTATTGGAAGGGCAAGGACTCGGTCGAGTGAAAACTCGGGCGATGCGGCATGGGGGTCGCAAGCTTGGGGGGTTCGGCGCCCGCAGATGTATTATTGGTACTCAGCATCTACGCCCACACCTCTAGTCACTCTACACCACATCCTGACTGCACCGCTCCGACCCGGCTGAACACGCGCCTCCTGCTCGACAGCCTTGGAGCCTTGCGCGCCTGCGCCTGCGAGACCAGTCGGCCTTCACGTTTTCGCTTTGCGGTCGCTGGACGCCTGGAGTGTGCTCTGGGCATTGGACAGCATCTCGGCCCTCCCAGGCGTTCGAGGTACGCTTCTTGCTCGCCGCGCCTGGCGTAGTGCGGACCATATCCTGCTGGCTGGACCGCTCGGCGCTCGCTAAGGCGCTGGGCGTCTTGGCTGAGGCCGCGCTCTGCTTAAACGGCCTGGTGCCCCTGGGCGCGCTGCACCCCGCCTTTTGCGCAGCCCAGCTGCCAGACTGTTGTTGGGGCCCGGGCCGCTGTCACTGGGCTTACGTTGTTCGGGCTGCATCTCTTTGTCCGCAGGGATCGAGGACCCGCTGGCCGCGCGAGCCCGCTAAGCGGCGCGCGGCCCCGCCACCTGATATGCGGCCAATGGCCGCTCCTTCTGCCGTCAAGGAGCAGCGGAGCATCTTCGACTCAGCGCTGAGCCTTCAGGTGGGTGCTCTTGACGAGGATGTCCGCCGCCCTATGCGAACACCTTTTCCGCTCCTTCGCTTGCGCAATTGAATACTCCTTCCACAGGCCTATTCATTATAGCGCTCGCTTTCCCGATTCGCTCCCGCAGCTGTGGCGAGCTACCGGCCTCGCGCCTAAGGCGTTGCAGTGCCCGCGGCATGTCTACTCCTCGCAGCCGGAATGCGAGCCATCGACATCGGCACCAGCGCACCCTTTGTTCGCGGAAGTACCCGAGCAGCCCCCATCATTCTACACGGGTCCCATCGACCTTCTCCCGACATACGGCCAGACCAGCCACACCAGCCTTCAACGGCGACAATCTAGAGCAGCTGCAATACCTCCGCACTTGCCGCCGGTCAGCCATGCCGGCAGGCAGCCGCGGCAACGGCAAGCAGGAGGCCGGGGTGCGGCATCTGCAGCGCCGGCGCAACAATGGCTCGAGCCGCAACCGCCGCTGCCGCCGCCGCCGGCACCGGCGCCCGAGTTCGAGGAGCCAGATCAGCTCAGCGTCGCGATATCGCAGTGCCCCCGGCGACAACGGACAGGGCAACTCCGGCGACCGCGCCTGGAGGTGGCCCTCGTGTGGGACGACGGGCGCATGGTGCGGATATGCGGGCCGCAACCGGGGCGAGACGACATGGTTGTGGAGCCCCAGCCGCCACCGCAGCAGCAGCAGCAGCCGGCCCAAGCGCACCAGCATGTGGAGGCGCTCGGCTCCGGGGGCTCATCGGGGCGTTCAGCATCGGGCACGTCCAGCGGCTCCGGCGACATTAGCTTCGGGGGCGTGGTGCTCGGGCCGAAGGGCCAGCCGCTCTCGCCGAGCTCCCCGCTCTCTGAATGGCGGGGGTAGGGCTGGTTGGCGGCCTTGTTGAGCTGCGGTGTCGCGGGGCTGGGCCTGCTCGCCGGCCGTTGTTGGCCGGGTAGGTTGCTGCAGCCTCGCCCGCCGCTACGCCTGTACTATGCCGTTGGTGGTTACTGCTGCCGGGAGGTCTGTATTTGATTGAACAGCACAGCTGTCATGCATCACGGTGTGCATTAACCGGGGATGTGGGGGGGCTGGTCTGGGTCGTCTCTCCGACTGATAAAGCGGCATGCGCACGGCACTCAGACCGGTACGCATGCGCATTGACTGCTGGGCGTTGGGGCGGTGGCTTGCTTGCAACTGCATTTGCGCCGGCTGCTTGTTGGGGAGCAGGGCGGGACCGGCGCTGACTGCTTGGACGCTGCGGCCTTGGCGCCACTGACGCTGCGTCGCGCATTGCCCGCGATTGCATTTTACCTTTGCGGGCTGTTTGACTTGCCCCGTTCCGTGGGAAACGGGGCGGAAGCCTTTGCAATCACGGCTGACTCGGCTGCGTCGCCCTGGAGCATTCGAAGGGCGGCAGCCTGTAGCAAACGCCCGAGAGGTCTTGCTGTAAGGATCCCAGCGAATGCATCCCTTGGTCCTTCGGCGACGCAAGCTCAAATTCAGCAGCGCAGTATGCTCGCCAGTGCGCCAACAGCCTATCGGTTTACATGGAATTCCATTAAGTGGCGGGCGGACTTGCATGAGCTACATCCCTGGCAGCGGTTGCGTACGCTACCACGGCGCGGCTTGCGACGGCGGCTTCCATGGTGCTGGCGGGTTTGCTGCACGTGAAAGCAGGAGGTGAAAGCGGTCCGTGCACGTTCGAACCCTTAGCGCAACCCGTGCATCGCACTGCGTGGCGCTCGCGTCAACTCGTAGCGACACGGCACCTGCCTGCCCAGCCGCTCTCGTCACCCTGAGACAGCACCCACATCAGCCTTACGCCTGCGTTCACGGCTCTTCGCCCCCGTCCAGGGGCTCCTCGCCCGCGTTCAGGGCTCCTCCCCCCTGGCCGCACGCTGCTCCAATCCGTAAGCGTCAAGCCCCCTGCCCACTCGCCACCGTACCGGCTCGTCGTAGGGCCCCTCCGACGCTTTCTACACATACCTCGGGCGCGTCCTAACCATACGGACACAACCGCCAGAAACCAAACACCGTGCCGCCCGCGTGGCTCATGAACGGCTGCGTGTCATCGTACGGCACCGACCGCCGCACCGGCGGCGGCCGCCGGCGCCCCCGCCGCGGCGCGCCGCAGCCGCCCTCGCCCTGCTGCCCGGGGCGGCCGTGCTGGCGCCCGTCCGCGGCCAGGTATCCGCCGCAGGCGCTGCAGGTGGCGTGGTCGTGGTCATGGTCATGGTTGTGGTGGGACCCGTGCGGGTGCTGCAGCTGCTCGCGGTCGTGCCCCATGACGTCATCCAGGCTGACCGCAGCGATCTGGATGTACGTGTCGCCCTCCTCGTCCTCGTCGCCGTAGCCGTCGGCGCCGCCGCCGCGGCCCTGGTCGGCAGCCTCCTGCGCGGGGTCACGCGAGGACGGCAACAAGAGCAGCTTGCCGAGCGAGCAACGAAGGAGCCGCGCAACCGCCAAGCGACGACGGTGGGGCCATCCGGCCCGGGCCGTGTGCACCCATCCTCCTCGTCCCCTGCGCACAACCGCATGCTCTCCTTGCCCAGGGCGCAGACGTACCAAGAAGCGGTGCCACATAGTCACACCACCTCATGCCCCCACTCGCCCTGCTCGTTCCCTCCACACCACCAACCCGCAGCCCGCAGCCGCTCTAGAGCTGCCCCGCTGCTTTCCGACACCCCTACCGGCTCCCCTGCGCCCTTCGACAACGTGCGCTCCTCTCCTGCGCGCCCGACCCTCATCTGCAACAGCCAAGCCAGGGCTGGCGCGCCCGACTCATGCAGCGGCTGATCAGCATCCCCCAACCAGACCCGCCCTGGGCCCCAGCCCCATTGCAGCCGCCACAGCTCCACCGTTTGAAGCTCCTACCCACATTCGATTGCATGTACATAATAAATGGTCTAGTCTTCGAGTCCTGGAGCTGCCAATGCTGGCGATTGTGCCAGGTGCCCTATTCTGACTTCCCCGCTGGTTCTATATCGAAAGCTGCTGTGCACCCACCTCACCCAAATGCACACAACCCTATCGACCGCGGCTTGGCGGCCGCTTCAGATTCTTATCCCGTTCCCCTACCCTCCCTAACCGCCTTGTGGGGGCCCGCCCGTGCACCTTCCCTTCTCCCTGTATCCATGCTGCCAGTCCGGTGCCAGCCCGACTTCCATCAGCCCGACTTTCCCCCGTCCAGCCCGGCTCCCACTGTCCCCACCTGCAGCCGTGTCCCCAGCTCCTCCACCATCTGAAGCAGCGCCGCCTGGGCTGCCAGCGGTACGGGAGACGGCACAGCGCCGCCACCAGCGCCCTCGCCATCGGCAACGTCGCTACGGCTGCTGCCATCGTTGGCGAATGCATTGCCGCGCTCTGATTCTGCCGCCTGGGGACATAGGCGGGCGACGGTGGCATCGGAGGCTGCGCCAAGAGGGAGTATGATGCGGCTGGGAGGCCGGGTCCGGGGGTCGCGGGGGCTGCCGTGGTATCGCAGCAGGGACGAGCCCAGAGAGGCGAGCCGGGGCCAGCGTGATGCCCCTGCATGGCCGCAACGCGATGAAACAACCGGCATCACACCCACACACCTGGAGTTCCTGCACGTCGCGACCGTTCGGCGATGGCCGCTTGGGGAAGAGGAAGCGGAAGCGATCGTTCTTCTGCGTTACCGTCTCCCAGCTGTGCTCGGGGGCCAGCGGCAGGAGGCTGCCCGGCCGCCGCAGTAGCAGCGTAGCGCAGTTGGAGGTGAAGGGGGTGTCGTCGGCGGGCGGCAGTACGCGCATCCGGTCGCCGCCCTCGCCCTTCCGCACGGGTCCGGATGGTGGGGCGCTCGTTGTCAAGCGGCCGCTAGTGCTCGGGGCGTCCGCGGCCCCCACGGCCAGCGGGGTCCCAGAGGGGGTATCTTCGCAAGGACACGACCCCGGTAGGGGGCCGCCCGCGGTGTCGGCAGCGAGGCTCAGGTGCCGCAGCGCCACCGATCCGATTGTCTGCGCGTCGTATCCACGGTGCCTGCAGCGGGGGGTGCAGGAGGTCGGCTCGCGCTCATCGCGAGACATCACGCCAGGGGGAGTCTCGCGACGCACCTGCCCAGAGCGCTGCGCAGCGCAGTCAAAAGCATGTTGAAAGTAATAACGTCAGCGCATACGTGTTCTATATCGCAAGGAATGGCCTACGGGGTTGCAAAAGAGTTGCAATCGGAGGTCGCGGCTGCTAAACTTTGATACAAACGCCTTCTTGTTATGCCGAGGTTCAGCACTCCGCGATAAGGAGTGCTGGCGCAATTCTCCCGGGCCACATGGCACGTACCCTAGCGATGGCTCCCCGCCGACTGGCCGACTGGGTCGTGTCGACAAGACACCGGTAATCGAGCAAGGCCCTTCCTCTGACGCCTGAGCGTACCCAACAGGACGTTCCGTCATGGGCATTCGGTTGGCGACGCGGCGCCATCGCTCACGGCGTCAGGGGCAGGCCCCGTGCCCACGGTGCGCTGCGTGCGGATGCAAAGATCGGGACACGAGCTCGCCCCTCACTCCGCTTCAGCTGCTGTGGCGCGCATAGCTGCGGGCCTTGCTCCTTGCCTGCCGCTGGTCGGATCTGATCTGCTGAGCAGTGGCCGATTAGCTGCTGCTGGTTATGTGCTCTTTCATTCCAGCTGCTGGGTCAGGGTCAACTCAGGGGACCTACGGTATGCACACCGGGGCGTGCTGTGTCGCGTGTGGGATTTTGTTCTACTAACACTAGGACACATCACCGGATACGTCCATTCTTCGTCTCAACACAAACCCGTCACCCGCACACCCCCACACCGTTGTTCGGGCATAGCTCACCCTGGCACCGCCGCCCGCTGCACTGCGCGTTCCCCCTAGCGATCTCCTGCCGCCCAGATCGGTTCCTACTCCTGCCCTCCGCGCCCCAGCGGTCCCCACACCCACGCCCACAATGATGTGACCAGCCTCCCCCTATCACTAGCACCTGTCCATCCAACCAGTCAGTCATGACGCCTCGCCAGCGGCCCCAGGCGCCCGCGGCATCGGCCACACACCATCAAATCATCGCCGCCTGCGGCCAAGCCAAGTACCCATCCCAACCACCAGCGCCGCCGCGCCGCAACACACCCGTCCCATCAACAAACACTGCACGGCCGCTGCCGCCACCTGCACACGTAACCTCGCCTGCCCCCTCGGCCTTTACACGGCCTGCGCGGGCGCCGCTGCAAGTCCGCAGATCGGCGACGGCGCCGCGCCGCCACCCTCCAGGCCCTCCTCCATCGCCGCCGCCGCCTCAATGGCGGCGCCGTCAGCCCCATGGCGGTAGCCCGGCTGAGGGCCGAGCTCCAAGACTGGCGCAAAGGTGACCCCTTTGCGGCCGCCGGTGGCGGCGCCGCCACCTGGCGTCAGGCCCGGCGTCGGGCCGCCGCCGACGGCCATGGCGCCAGCCAGCGCCGCCGCCATGGCGCCGGCGGCGCCGCCGACGGCGGAGCGGATGGGCGTCGGCGCCTGCTTGAGGATGCTAGCCGGCAGCGGCGTGACGGCGCCGCGGCCAGCGGCGCCGCCGGGCGCCGGCAGCGGCGTGCTGCCGCCGGCCCCCTCGGCTGCCAGCTCCTGCGACGGCTGGCCAGCGGCGGCGGGCGGCCGGTACGGAGACGCCGCCGGCGCGTGGTGGTGATGGTGAGGGTGACCGTGGCCGTGGCTGTGGCCGTGAGTGGGCCGCGGCGCGGCGGCGGGCGGCGGCGGCGGCGAGCCACGGTGGCAGTACGCATGCCCGTGGGCCGAAACCACCGCCGCCAGGCTGTAGCCGGGGGCCGCAGCGGCGGCGGCGGCGGCAGGCGGCTCCTGGCCGGCCGCGGCGGCGGCGGCGCCGTCAGCGGGCTGCGGCGGCGGCGCGGCGCCTGCCGACGCCGCGGCGGCGTGGGCAAGCGCGGCAAAGGGCAGCGGCGTCTCGGCGCGGGCGGCGGCGGCGGCGCCGCCGCCGGCCGCCAGCGGCGTGGCGGCCGCGGCGGAGGCGGGCGTGCGCACGGCGGTGCGCGCCGACGCGGCGATGCGGATGCGCTTCAGGTGCTCCCACTCCTCGTCCACCTGGGGCAGTGCCGTGGGGCAGTGCAGGCCGCATGCCGCGTGGAGCGCACCAAGGGGAGCGCCAGCGTCAGCGGCGCGGGCAGCGCGTCCGGAAGGGGGCTGGGAAAGCACGGCACGCGTGCTGCTCGCTCGCCCGCACGCCCGCTGCATGCCGCCGGGCGCGGCCCCGCGCGGAGCACAAGCCCCCCGCAGCAGCCGGCCGCGCCCGCCGCAGCCCCAGGCGCCGCACCAGCCCGCGGCACCAGCCCGCCGCCCGACCCACCCGCGCGATGATGCGGCTGGCCCCCTCAAGCCCGCGATAGCAGTTGAGCTTGGAGGTGGAGGCGTCCAAGCTGGGCGCGGGGAAGGGCCGGGGGCGGGGAGTTGGCAGAGGCTCCCGGGGTGAGGCGGGGCAGCAGCTGGCCCTCCCTGCGTCCCTCGTCCCAACCCCGCGCCTCCTTCCTCGCGGGCCCCTTCCTGCCCGGCCCCGACCCCTCCCACAGCCGCCGCCGCTCACATGGCCAGGCGCTCCGTGAGGCTGCGCCCGGCCGCCTCCGCGGGCAGGCCCGCCAGGTCGCAGCGGGCCCAGCGCTCGCCCGCGGCCCAGGCCTGGGCCAGGCGCGCGTTGAGCGCCGACTCGCGGTACTCCTGCGCGCACGTCATGTGGCGGGCAGCGGCGGTGCAGGAAGGAGGCCAGCAGCACGTCAGGTCCCTGAATGTGGACACGGTTGCCGGACATGCTGGACACTGCGTCACAGGGCCTCCCGGTAGCGTGCCGGCTGCGTCCACAGCAGCCCACCGTAGCACCCCGGCCCCTGGCATTTCCCCCCTGCTCCACCATGGGGCGGGCGAAGATCTGAGATGCAATAACTCTAATTAGACATCACCTCGCTACTTTGAGCAGCACGCGCCTCTATAGCACTTTCAAGGGCGCACCTGCTCTAGCGTGGGGCGGACGGCAGGGGCCTCCGCGGAAGCGGACTGCGGGCAGCGGCAGCGCGCATCGCCAGGTGTCAGGCGGCGGCACGCGAGGGGAGAGGAGTGCATGCGCATGCTCGGCTCAGCCGCAAGGCAAGCCGCCGCAAACGCAGCCTTCACCACGCCCGGCCCCAACCCCCACTCCCAACCCACGCACCAGGTACGTGCCCTGCCGCTTCGCCGGCTGCGCCCCCCGGTTCACGCACAGCAGCCGCGGTACGTCCAGCAGCCCCGGCTCGGCGCCCTCAGAGCCGGCGCCAGCCGGGGAGCCGGCGGCGGCCGATGGCCCGCGCCCAGGGCCGGCCGCCAGCGCCGCCAGCCCTGCGCCCGGACCGAAGGGCCGCGCCAGCGCCGGCGAGCAGCGCGTGCCCGAGGACGGGGGCGCGCGTGTGCCCATGGGCACGGTGCCTGGCAGCGCGCCTGAGAGGGCAGGGTTGGGTGCGGGCTCTTGGAGCAGCGGCGAGCGGCGGCACGAGGGACAGGCCGCCAGGACCTGCCTCGCCCTAACCCTTGCGTGGGCATGGCAGGCGCGATGGGCCCATACCCGTACCTGGCATCCGGTTGAAGGAGAAGGGCTTGAGCCGCATGTTGCTCGGCGGCCCCGTGCGGCCGCCGCCGAACAGCGACCCGCGGCCGGCGGAGCCGCGCAGGGCAGGCGGAGCGGCGGCGCCAGGCGCCGGCGCCGCCGGCCTGGCGGCGGCGATGCTGACGATGGGCGCGTCGGTGTCGGAATCTGAATCCTCGGATCCAAGATTGGACAGCTCGTCAAGTTCCATGCGGGATCCGGATGAGGTGGCGGCGGCGGCGGCAACGGCGGCGGCCGCCGCCGCGGCGGCGCCAGCGCTGCTCGAGCCTTCCACGCGCGCCGCCTTGCGCGGCCGGCGGCGGTGTCCAGGCGACGTCTGTGGCGATGATGACGCGGCATCCGCGCCGATGTCAGCGACGGCGGCGGCGTCAGCGGCTGGCACCACACCAGCGGCGCCGTCGTCGGCTACTGCCGCCGGCTCTGATCCCACGGGCAAGCCCTCCCCCGGCCGCCGCCGCTTGCCGCTGTTAGGCGAGGGGAGGTAGATGGACCGGCGGCGTGGCGGCGACGCCGCCGACGTCAGCGCCGCCTGCTGCCGCGGCGGCGACGTATGGCCGGCGGCCGCGCCCTGCTGTCCCGGTGCCGCCGCGGCGTTGGCGTCGGCGACGCCGGCGGAGGCGGCGCCCGGCGGCGCGTCGTCCGAGGGCTCGGTGGTGGGCGCGGCGACAGGCCCCAGCTCCAGGGGCTCAGGCAGCGTGTCAGGCGGGCTGGACTCGTTGATGATCTGCTGTACGACGTCCTCAATCATGCTGTCGTACTGGTGGCCCGGGTACGGCAAGGACTTGGGCCAGGCGTACTGCGACCCGGAAGCCGAACCGCCCGCGGCGGCGGAGCCAGCCCCGGCCGCCGCCGACGGCGGCAGGCGGCCGCCGGGCCTGGACGCCGGCGGTGCCGCCGGCGGCGGCGTATGGTAGGAAGCGGCGTCATGCCCGGCGGCGGGCCGCGACAGCGACGGCAGCGGCGAGCCGTAGCCGGGCCCTAGCGGCGAGCGCGGAACTGTGGGGCAGCAGGCGTAGACACAGGGGACACAGGGGAAGGGATGTTAGCTCTGGCGTCCGTCAAACTGGCGCTCAGCTCAGCCTCCGCACGGCTTAGCCTCCGCACGGCTCAGCCTCCGCACGGCTCAGCGTCCGCACGGCCACACGGCCAGTCAGTGCGGGGAAACCTAGGCGCTGCGACGCTGGGAATCCCACCTGGTCGGGGCGAGGCCCTCGGGCCGTCGACGCCTGCAGCGCCGCGGCCGCCGGCGCCGGGCCGCGGCCGCGGCGGCAGCGGCGACGCCGGCTTGGACCTGCCGGCCGCCGCCGCAGCGGCGGCGCCAAGGACGGCCTCGAGCCGCTCCTCGAACACAAGGGCGCAGCAGTCCAACGGCTCCACCGCCGCCGCCGCACCGGCCTTGCTCCGCTCGTCGGCAGCTGGGTCCGATGGCGGCGGCGCCGCCGGCGGCGCCCAGGCCCCGGGCGCTGAGAAGAAGGGCTGCATGCGGCGCAGCACGCCGCGCAGCGACTTGGGTCCCTCGGAGGGAGGGTCCGACGGCACGGCGGCGGCGGCGGCGCCGCCGCCGCCCTCGACCACGGCCGCCGTTGCCAGGACCTCAAGCGGCGACGCCGGCAGCACGTCCGCGCCGCCGTCAACGGCCATAGCGCTCCCGAGGGCGCCGTCGACGCCTGCCGCCGGGGCCATGTCGACGTCGCCGTCGGCGGCACTGTCGTCGTCGTCGTCGTCGTCGTCTGCCATGAGGGGTATGGACAGAAGCGCCTCAACGTCCCGGACCACCGACGCCTCTACTCCATCGGCAGCTGCCGCCGCCCTCGCCGCCGTCACGCCGCCAGCGACGGCGTCGCTGCCGCAGTTGACGTTCCCCAGCTTCGTGCGGATCGGCGCGAGCGGCTGCAGGAAGCCGAGCGCTTGGGCCGACGGCGACGGCGCCGCTGCCGCCATCACCGCGGCCGGGCTAGGCGGCGGCGGCGGGCGAGGCGGCAGCGGCGACCTCGGCACGAGCCCCAGCGGCGGCGGCGAGGGCAGCGGCACGCCTGAGGGCCGCGCGGCGGCGGCTGGGTGCAGCGACGGATCTCGTAGCCGGTGGCTGCCACCTGGCGTGCCAGCGGCGGTGCTGCCAGCCCCACGGCATGCCGACGTCGGCGACGGCGAGGCCGAGGCGGCGCGCGGCGACGGCGTCGATCCCCGGCCGTCGCCAGGGCTGCGCGGCGGCTTGCCAAGCGGCCCGACGGCGGCGGCAGCAACGCGCGCCAGCGGCGACGCCGGCGCTGGCCGCGCCTTGGCGTCGTGTCCTGCCGCGGCAGCGCTCTTGCCGGCGGACGCGGGGCGCAGCGTCAGCTGGCACCTTCCGTCGCCGCTGTCCGAGTCCGAGGCCTCCGGCTCCTGGCCGCGGCCGCCCTGCTGCTGCTGCTGCTGCGAGGCCTGCGGCGGCGGCTGTGAAGCCTGCGGCTGTGAAGCCTGCGGCTGTGAAGCCTGCGGCTGTGAAGCCTGCGGCTGTGAAGCCTGCGGCTGTGAAGCCTGCGGCTGGCTGGCGGCGAGGCCGGCGGCGCGCACCAGCGCCGCCCGGCGGCCGGCCTGCGATGGCGCGGCGGCCGTGGGCGCTACATGGCGTGGCCGCTTCCACTGCAACCCCACCTGCTGCTGCGGGGGCTGTGCCTGCGCCTGTGCCTGCGTCTGGGGTTGGGTCTGCGACCCCTGCAACGACTGCTGCTCGGAGCCCTGGCTTCCTAGCTCCCGAGGATGAGGATGAGGATGCTGCTGCTGCTGAGTCTGGCTGCAAGTGTGCGGCTGGCTGCTGCTGGGGCCCTCCTCGGGCTGCTGGCTGGGGGATAAGGCGACGGCAGCAGGCGGAAGCGCCTGCTCCTGAAACGGAGGGTTCTGTGGCCTATCGGGTCCTCGACCACCTGGCTGCGCCTGCTGCCGCTCCTGCGCCTGCCTACCCGGCAGCTCCTCTGCCGCTTGCGAAGCGACGGCGACGCGCGGCTCTGCCTCCATCGCATCTGCCGAGTTCGCAGCGACGGCCGACGGCACGATCTGCAGCTGTGCCGAAGGCAGCGGCGCCGCCAGCGCCTGCGGCTGCGGCCGCGCTGCGGACGCAGCGGCGGCCGCGCGCAGCCGAGCGGCCGTGCCACCGCCACGCTGCGGGCCCGGCGCCGATGTCATCAGCCGCTGCTGCTTCCAGTGAGCGCCAGGCGCTGGGCGCGCCATTGGCGCGGCGGCATTACACGCCGCGACGGGCGCAGCATCCGGACCCTCAGGCGCCGCCGCCGCCGCCGGCACCTCCACCGCCAGCACCTCGGCCGCCGCCGGCTCCGACGCAGGCATCTCAAGAGCCGGAGCCCCGGCCGCCGAGGACACCTCGGCTGCGTCGGCCGCAGGAGCGACGGCGTCATCGGCGCCGTCACCAGACAGCTTCGGCGGCGACGCGGACATGGTGGTGGCGCGGCGCCGCCGCTTGCGGTGGCTGCGCGCCGCGTCGCCGCCAGCCGAGGCGTCAGCTGCGCCAGGGGTTGGCTGCGGCTCGGGCTTGGGTTCGAGCACCAAGGGGTCCTCCGGCTGCACGGGCGCCGCTGCCGCTGCCTCGTCAGGTGCCAACAGGTCGGCGGCGGCGGGCCCGGCGGCCTCGTCGACGTCCATGGCGGTGCCATCGTCGTCGCCGCCAGCGATGCCGACATCGGCGCGGCCAGCGATGTCCACTATCAGCACATCGCTGTCGCTGTCACTGTCACTGCCGGCGCTGTCGGCAGCGTCGCCGGCCACAACCGCCGCCGCCAGCTGGCATATAGGCACGTTGGCGGAGGCGTCCGTGATGGTCGAGTGCGGCGACGGCGGCAGGGCCGCTTGCGTGGAGGCCACGTGAGCAGCGATGGCGGCGGCGGCAGCTGCCGCGGCGCGCCGCTGGGAGGCCCTCGCCACCGGCCGCGGCGGCGAGGCCGCCCTAGCGGCGGCGCTGCCCGACGTCCTACGGGCCGTCGCCGCCGACTTGGGGCCGGCGGCGGCGGCGGCGGCAGACGCGAGCTTGCCGATGGGCACGTCTGGCGACGACTCGTCGCCGCTGCCAACATCAGCAGCGCGTGGCGCCGCCGCCGCCGGCGTGCGCGCGTCGGCTGCGCCGGCGCTGGCGCTGGGCCTAGCGGCCCGCTCGGCCTTGCTGCCCTTGAACCCGCGGCCCGAACCGCGAGCACCCGATGCCGCCGCCCCCCGCGACGAAGCGGCCTCCGCCACCGGCGCCACGGACGCCGCAAGCGCGGTAGCCGGCGGCAGGGACTGGTTTTGCTTGTGCTGCCCCGGCGACGGCGAGTCGGGCTCCTGCTCGCCGCCGCTGAGCTGCACAGCCATGGCCGCCGCCGCCGCCGCAACGCCGTCGTCGGCGACGCCATCCCGGCGGCCGGCCCTCGCCGCCAGCTGAGCGATGGTAAGCGAACCTACCGTGTCCGGTGACCTCAGGTCAGCGGCGGCCCCCGCCGCCGCTGGCGTCACGGCTGCCTCGGCGGCGGCGAACGGCGCCTTGCGAGACCCAACCGACGGCGTCGGCGCACCGCCGCCGTCGTCGTTATGAGCCCCAGCGGCGGCGCCGCCGACCGTGGCATCGCTGGCGGCGGCGCTCATGGAGATGCGCCGCCGCGGCATGCCCCGGTCGTCGTCGGCGGCGGCGCCGCTGCCGGCGGCGCCGTCAACGGTGTGGCCTGGAGATTCAGCCAGGGCGGTGCATGGCACCACAGGCTGCTGTGGCGGCGGCGGCGGCGCCATGGGCCGCTGCTCCTTGGCTGCAGCTGCTTGCGCGCCGGGGGCTGCGGCGGCGGCCGCGCTGACCGCATTGAATTCGTTGACCGGTCGTGCCGGCCTACACCTCATCACGAGCTGCGCATGCCGCAGCTGAGAGGCCGCCGGCGCAGCCGCCGCGGCAGACACTGCCACCACTACCGCCGCCGCGGGCTGCGCCGCGATGGCACCGCTGGCTGTCGACGCCGGCGTTGCCGATAGCTCGGCAGCAACGGCACCGCAGCCCTCCGCCTCCACGGGCTTGCGAACCGGCTGGGCGTCTGGAAGCTGCAGCCGCACGGCCGCCGAGCCGGGCGTGCCGCTAATAGCTGGCATGGCTGCTGCGCGCAGAGGCGTCCCGCCAGCGCATGCAGAGGCAAAGGCGCTGCCGGCGGCGCCGCCGCCAGCCGGGCTTGCCCTAGCCTGCGCCGCCCGAACTGCCTGACAAAGGTCCAACGGCGACTGGCAGCGGACCGCGGCGGCGGCGATGCCGCTGACGCGCCGCTGCAGCCCGGACGCCGCCGCCGCGGCGCGCGCCACCGCCGCCACGCCGCCGGAGGAGCGCCGCAGCGCCGACGGCGGCGGCTCCGCCACCGCCTGCACGACCATGCTGGCTGAGCCCGCCGCCATGCAGGCGTTGAGGTCCGCCATGCTGACGTCGTCCTCCTGCACACGACTGGCGGCCGCCGCCGAGCGCCTGCCGCCGCCGCCAGCATCCCCCGCCGCGCCCGCAGCAGCCGGCTGCGCTGCCTCGCCGCCGCCGCTGACGGCCCCGGCACCGCTGGCAGCAGACACCCGGGGCCTCGGCTCCACAAGGGCTCGGGCCAGTCGCGCTAGCTCGCTAGGGCCGTCGGCTCTTGCGGCCAGGGCTGCTGAAGCAGCGCCGCCGCTGGCCGTCGCCGGTCCCTCGGCCGGAGGCTGCTGGGGCCGCGGCGAGGCGTCGCTGCTCGGTTGCGCGCTGGCGGGTCCGCTTAGGAGATCGCGAAGGAGCAAGCTGCTGGCGAGCACACCCTGCGATGTAAGCATGGCCGGCCGTGGCGTGGTGTGTCAATGGGTGAGATCGTGAGGGATGCCAGGCCGGCGCTGGGGCCCTGCCCCACCGAGGCTGGAGCATGCTAAAACGCAACTATTGGGCATCTGTTCCTGCACATCGCGCTGCCGTACAGCGGCCTGCCGTACCGTGTACGTGGCATGGACCTCGTGACGTGATGGCGACGGCTCTGGGCGCGCCAGGTTGGCGGGCTTCGGCGGCGCGGCAGGCTTGCCTGCCTTGCCCTTTCCGGTGGTCTGAGGCGGCGTGAGCACGGTGTTGGGAGACCGTCAGCGAAAGGTCGCGAACAAGACGGGGGCGCTGGGGCATAGAGCGCTGCGCTGGGACGGGCGTGCGGCAACGGGCGGCTGCGACGCGGCCATGACCACGCTCACCTTGGGACTGTTGCGCTGCGACGCTGCGGACGAGCTGTTGACAGCCCCTCCAGCAGCACCGGCGGCGGCGCCACCAGGCGTGTCGCCGCCGCGGCCGCTGGCACCGGCGCCGGCTGTAGGGCCGCCAGCTTGCCGACCCCGAAGCGTGTAGGGTGATGCTCGCGTACTCTGCGAAGCGGCACATTGGCACATCACATTTCCAAACCGGATGCCGCACGTGTAGCACAGTGCTGGGCTTGGAGGAAACAGTGAGCGCAGACCACATGGCGCCGCATGTTTACGTCGACTGGGCCGATTGCCATAGACACCAACGCGAAAGATTTGTAGTGGCGTCGTCTACAGCATTAACTATCGAACGGGACGCACGGTGACTTAGCGACCGAGTGGTAGTTAGGCGGTCGCGGCCCATTTTAGGAGTTTCTTTGACGCGCCCGCCGCCAACTCTGATGCAAGCCGTCATGAACGTGAACCGCGCCCGTGGTGGCGTGAGCGGGCGAGAGTTGCTGTTACGCCTCGCTTGCGCAAGAATCCGTGTGCACACCTGGTTCAAGTTTCGCCGCGGAGTGATGCCACGCAGCGTTGCAGCAACGGCAAGTAGATTCCTGGCGAGGCTGTCACGCGGGTTGGGCTGCAAGGGACGTAGAAAGCAGGGCAACTGCAAACTCGGCAGGTCGCCACAACACAAGCAGCATCGTCGCCATTCCATCGATTGCTGAATGATGCAGGCCCGTCACAGCCCGCTGTCGCAAGCACTCGGCAGCGTCGCCCGCACTGGCTCCTCGGCATCGCACGACGGGTCGCAGCTCACCTTTGGAGGGCGCGCCGGACTTGATATAACATCCCAGGGCAAACCAGCCTCCGCAGCCGGCACCCAGGCAGCGTTAGGCTCCGCCATAACAGTGGGCAGACCGATGCTGGCACCGGCTCGCCCACCACAGGACACTCGCGGGTCACGCTAAGGCATAAGAGAGGAACCTAACAATCCAGAGCCTGAAGTTGTGCTGGGTGGGACGATGTAAGCGACGACACCATCCTCCCCTCCGGTTTGAAGTAAGTGTACCGGGCAGCCTGGTGCAGCAGCTAAGCGTCAGATGCGGCCTATGATATGTGTTCAGTGCCTAGTGTCCGCCGTTTGGGGCTGTGAGGCGAGGACAGCCGAGGGGGGCGGTTCCCGCCTATTCGCCGATAAGTGTACGATGCATGTCATGCCCGCCTCGCGGCCTCCGCCATTAACACCATTATCTAGCATATTTCGTGCTATACTTCATAAGCATCTGTGGCGATGGCAGAGACTGCGGGCAAGCCCATTGATTGCAAGGCTGCCGTCGCCTGGGCCGCGAAA
>BDDC01000720.1:0-42742 GCA_001662425.1 Chlamydomonas sphaeroides
CCGCCCTCCCCGCCTAGCCCTCCTGCGCCGCCCCCGCCACCGCCAGCACCACCCCAGCCACCGCCACCGACTCCACCCACACCACCATCGCCGCCGTCACTCGAGTTCGCAGCAGGTGATGATATTTGTTTGCGTGCGTGTTGCCCGAACTCACCCATGTGCTGGATCGAGGCTGCTGCGTGCCTAGCTAGTGACGGCCCTTTGCACAAATCGCACCCCCACACAGGCTGCGCCGTGTCGCACCCAGGCGCCGATTATGTCCCGCCGGGGCTGCCTCTCTCCGTGGGCATCACGCCCAGCCCCGAGGCCTGCTGCACCGCCTGCTACCGTGTGCCTACAAGCCACTACTGGTCTTGGCGGCAGTCCAACGGCTCCTGCAGCTGCAGCGCCGACCAGGGCCCGGGCTACGTGACGGCTGCGGCCGGTGTCAGCACTGGAGTCAGGCCGGCGTCAGGTGCGCATATTAGATAGCGGCTGTGATAGATGGAGCGAGGTGGCAGGAGCTCAGGATGCCATGCATGCATCACGATGCCAAAATGAAAGCACGGCGCCGACAGGACGTGCATGCGCCGACACCCGCCCGCCCGCAGGCCCGTGCCGGCGCTGGGACGCCCGGTGGTGCGCCGGTGGGTCGAGCGTTGTCGAGATGCTGGACTGCGACCTGGACGGGCTCCAGGTGAGGACACGACTGATAAGGACTGGTCGGGGCTGCCATAGGGATATCGCCAATGTATTGGGGTTCGGGCTGTGATTGGGGAGTGAGGCACCTCTGCATACATCGCTGGGAGGATGTGGAAACTGCCTGCTGCCCTGCCCCGGGTCTCCCTGGATGGTCAGGACCTGGTGTGCATGTCGGGCACCGGCGCCCGCCTGGACTACATGCTGTCATCCCAGGGCTGCGTGGACGGCATGCGGGCTGCCGCAGGGACCGCCGAGGCGCCGAGGGCTGCGTGCCTGCCCAAATGGGGTGGGTGGCTTGCCTCTCGCAGCGCGTATGGCAGCGGCAGGCTTGCCAACGTAGGATTGCACTGGGTGGCTTGAGTAATGCTTCACCGCCACCAATCTAATCCTTGTGTAGGCTGTCCCGCCCTGCCTGGCTACCACGCCCTGCACGACGTGGCGCCCGGGTAAGCAGCGAGCCCGCCTCGCTTGCGTGCGGGATGGGGCCGTCTTGCTGACTAGACGGCTGGCTGGGCTGTTGGGTCGACCCGGTCCGGTCTAGATCTAGAGGCACAGCTGCCAGCGATTGCTGCTGCACTGCGTTAACGTGTGTGCCCGCCCGTTGACGCATGTGCATGCTTGACGCATGGGTGTGTTCGCAGGCCGAACAATCTGGCGGAACTTAACGAAAGCAGCCCTGGTGCCGCTCAGAGCGCATGCGACCGCCTGCCGCAGTGCAGGTGGGGGCTGGTGGGGTGCGGTTGAGCGTAGCGTGCACCCAAGCATCTGACGTTGCGTGCTGATGACCACTGCATACAGGGGCTTTACCTGGGGCGGCGGCCTGTGGCTGCACCACGACGGGCCGCTGGTGCCGTCCACCGGAGCGTGCTTCTATAAAAAGACCATGCGACGTGAGTTGCGCGGGCTGCATATGGTGAATGGCCGTCCCCCATGCATGCTCACCGACCGCGCTGCAACCGGACCCCGTCGTACCTCGCGTGCAGCGTGCGCCCAAATCCCTGGCTACCTGACCCTGCTGGCCGCGGTTGGCGACGACCAAAGGTGCGCCCGGTTGCTGCCAAACATACGCGCTGTGACGAGGCAGGACACTCACTACTCCAAAGACGTACTCCAAAGACGTCAACTGCTGACGCAAACGATATGCGCCCCGCCTTACATGCCGTTTTCTGCACTTGCCGCTGTGCGACGACAGCATTATCGGCCCAGCTGCGGCCAGCTACGAGCAGGCCAAGCTGTCGTGCGACGCCAATCCCGAGGTGGGTCTTACTTGGCCTGGCCGGATCGGAGGGCGCAACGCCAATGGCCCTAGGCTGGCTGGGTCGCTGCACTGGCCACGCACCGCCTGCACTGCACGCCGAGATGCAGCTGACGATGACGCGCCAGTTGCATTTCTGGCGCAGTGCAAGGGCTTCACCTTGTCGGGGCAGCTCAAGCGCGACGGGCCGCTGCTGCTGGCCGGGCTGGAGGCCACCACGGCAGCTCCCGAAATCTGCCTCCATGTCAAGCGGCCCGCAGGTCAGTGCGCTGTCCAGGATTTAAATGCACGTCAGCGGTCCGACGCACATGGCCCTCGTACGTCCCTGTGTCCTCCGCCTTACTGATGGAATGAGTTCTTCCCGCTCGCCCTCGTAGCGACCTGCGCGCAGCCAGCTGGCTGGTGCAGGAGCAGCGGCCAGCGGATAGAGGTGCTGCACTGCGATGGTGACGACGTCAGGCAAGCGGGAGGTGGCGAGCAAGCCACAATGAGTAACGGTTGGGGTGCCACACGCACACACGCGCACGCCACCGTGCCCTTGGCTGTCGTTTTACGCTGAGGGAAACCTATCCGCCCCCCTCAGGGACCTGGTGTGCACGAATTCGACCAACGCCCAGCAGCAGGGGCTGCTGCTGTCGAGCCGGGGCTGCCAAGACAACACCACGGGCACTGCCTGGCCAAACGCGGACAGAGGCCTCTGCCCTGTCAAGTGGCCAGGTACAGATGCCGTCCTCAAACACAGCTAGCCGTGGCGCATGCAGCTAGGTCCTCTCTTGCTATCCGCCACATTGCGTTTCTCTCTGAATGCTCTTTCGCTTGCTGCACTCTACATTGCAGGTGCACCACGCATCGTGTCCTACTTTAAGCCTGCATCCGCCTCATCCAACTATGCCAGCACGGATGGCAACTCGAGCCTGCCATTTCTGCTGTGGGATGCCTCGCGCGCTGTCAACAACGCAACGGGCTTTGTGGCAGATGGCATCAGGGACATGGTCAGGACCGCTAGAGGTCAGCACGCACAGGGAGGGGCTGTCGCTGCTGATATATTATGCCAGACTTCTCCGTCCCCTCCTGGACTCGCTCCGCTCCTAGACTACTTTGTTCTTGGCAGCGTGCGAACTGACGGACCTACCCGCCCCCTCTGTGTGGCATCATTCATATATGCCGCCACAGGTGACCTTCGACCCTTCCTCCTTGTGGATCTGCTGGCGATGCACCTCGTGACCCGTGTGGTGATCCACAACCGCCAGGACTGCTGCTGGGGCAACCTGATCAAGGTGCGGGGGCAGCACAACTTGCGTGCTCTGTCTTTGTACAACGGTTATGGGCGTGGGTACTCTGTCCCACACATAGCCTGCCCTCCTTGATGATAAGACGTGGGTTCTGCACGTGTTGCAATAATCATGTTTATTATCTCCTACGACTGCTGGTGCGGATTCTGCACTGCTAGACAGCCGAGAGCCATGCAGGTACACTGGGAAACTGTGCTTCCGAACAGTTAAGGATTACGTATAGCAACAGTCCGCACGCCACCTCCGCCCATGCGTACACTGCAGGCCGAGCTTCGGGTCGGCAACGCATCCCTGAGCAGCTCAGCCAGTGACCTCGACAACCGATCCATTTGTAAGTAGCTAGCTGTAGTAGCGGCCGTGGCAGGATACCGTATGTCGTGTGCCACACTGACGGGGACAGGACAGAGGCCCTCCTGGATGCCTAAGCAAGCTACCGCCTTGAACCACGCCAGCGAAGCTCGGCAGTTACTTAACACCACACGTACCTGCGTGCGCTATGTGTCCATCCTACCTGCATTTTGGCTATTTCTTGGTTGCTTTTCCCCTTGCGCCTTCTATCTTGGCCACAGATCCCAGCATTTGGACGCAGCCCTCTCAGTACCAGAGCGGCCAGCGGATCGATGTGGATCTGAGTGCCAACACGGTGGCGGGGCGGTACGTAGTGCTGCAGAACAACAACCTAGACACCCAGATCCCGGAGAGCATGGTACTGCACATCCATGAGCTGGAGGTGTATGGCACGGCGCCGGGGACGCTGGACATTGCCGTCAACCTGGCGCTGGGCAAGGTGTGTTGCGTGCTGCCGAGAGACACCATGCACGGCTGCATGGAACTCCATGAGCGAGTGAGCCAGCTAATAACGAACTTACCGCTGTCTGCTTATACTGCTTGTCGTGCTCCCGGCTACTGCTGCAGCTTGTCACCGCGACCTCGCTTGTGGCAGATAGCGTCAGTGGTGCGCGCGATCTGTCTCTTCTTGTAAACGGCAACACATCCTACCACGAGTGCATTCGGTCGGCACCAGGTGCGCCCATCATCATCAGCATCAAGTGACATGCACATGCCGCTGAGCTGCTCTATTATGCATTCAACTCCGCACGCAAAGCTTGATTGCTTACTTGCTGAGCTGAGCAGCGAGTCGCCCGCCTGGCCGCACGCAGGAGACGTGTCTCCTGTCTTCTCCGTTGATCTCGGCTACCATGCGTCCGTCAACCGGATCGTGCTGCACCCCTGCTGGGGAGGTGTGTTGCTGGCGGGCTGCCAAGCGCTGATGCCCGCCCAGCTGTGCGGTTTCATTTGATTAACAAATGAATCAAGCCGTCCCCTTCACGATGCCCGGCAATGCGATTCCACGTGATCCACGCATGGGTCAAGCTGTCTCATTCATGCTCGCTCTTGTGCCCTCGGCCCAGGTGCTTCTTGGTCTGTGCTCAGAAACCTGGAAGTCTATGTGGGCAACGCCAGCGTTGCGCTGCCCCATGTTGATGCGCAGTCAGTTCGCTGGTCATCAGTCCTCTATAGGCTGCAGGAGTCAGCAGAGGACGGCAGCCCGCTCGATGTCGCCCTTCCCAACACTCCTGTGGGCCGGTGGGTCGGCAGCTGGCGACTCTTACGTACATGCCTGCATATCGCCCTCGTGTCGACCCTGTGCATGTTGCATGCCACCCCCAATGCCGGCGTATGTGTGCATGCAGCTGGGTGGCCGCCTACGCATGGAACAACACAGGACCCAACAACACCCGCTACCCGCTGGCGCTGTCCGAGATACAAGTCTTTGGCACTGCAGCAGGTACTGCCAATCGATCTAGCTATCTAGCCGCAGGCTCGCTTCTGATTGGCATCTATCAGCATGCATGCAGCTACTGCGTGTTAACACATATCACCGTACACTCTCTTTTTTCCGCGTGCACACCTTCCCCCCGCACGCGCGCGCAGTGACAGAGTGCCCCGTGCTGTGGGGCTACCGAGTGGTGGCTGTCGATCGTGACCACCCCGGCGACGACCTTGCCGGCGGCGCAGCGGGCAGTTATCTGGTGGAGGCCTGCAGCGAGCGGGTGCGTGCATGCCATGGTTGCGTCGTAGCTGGCATCAAGTACCGGTAGTTGCGTCGTAGCTAGCTTGCTTGCTTTGGGATGACATCCTAGATGCGTCTCTGGCAACGACCTGGTGCCGTAACACACGCACACCGGCTATGCTGCGGCGGCCTGCAGCTACTGCAGTAATCGAGTCAGCAGCGGATGTGTGCATGATATGCATGCCAGGTCGACAGTCGCTGCCGGCCTTGATTGCCTAGGTCTGTGGAGCACGCCTGGGTGCCTGGTTGATAAGCGCCCATGCATGCGTGTGTGGTATCTGCAGGCCGACTGCACGGGCCTCACCCTGGGCCATGGAGGCGACTACACGGTCGGCGTGATGAAGAACGCCACCGAGCCCACTGTGCCGTACTTTGGGGTCTGCGTGTACGTCAAAGCAGGTGTGAGAGATGGTGTTGTGTGTGCGTGTGACTGCATCACACCAGCCAGCAGTTGGTAGGGTGTTGCTAGCTTCCGGGTGAGCGAAAATGCGCCGACCCACTGGCCTGCCCATGCAGAGACGCGCTGCCCGGCCAGGGTCAACTTCATTGCAACGGTGGACGCAACAATAACCGACTCCGACCTTGCCAGCAACCCCGAATCTGCTGCAGCCTACGACCCAGTGGACGCGTGCACGAACCGCCGGGACTGCGGTGGGTATTGGTGTGAACAAGGCAGGGGAGCTGTGCCGTCTGCCTGTTTGTTTGCACGGCTAATGTGCCTTTTCGCGCTCTTGTGCAGCCGGATTCGTGGTCGCGGCTTCGGGGCAGGCCACGCTCCTGGCTGGCTCTGACGTGTCACATGTTGTGTACCAACATGGGTCGTGCCTGTACCGTCGCCAAACTGGTGCGCTTTCCGCCGCATGCATGTTTCTTGCTTGCCCCGGACTGCTAGAAGTTTAATAGATAAACGTTTCATTTTCTTTTGGTGCGTGGGCGCCTAGGTATGGTGAAGGGGACGGGCATCCGGGGTCAAAGACCGCCTGCCTGCCTCCGTCACCGGCCTGCATGGTCCATATGTGTGCACGCGTCACTGCACGGTATTTGTCTATGTCGCGCCGACACCATACGTACATCGCCCTGCACAGGAACCAATTGCCCAAGCTCCCCGGGCTACGACACGCTGCCTGATCTGAGTGTCGTGGATGGAAACATGGCCCAGGCGCCGATGACGGACGCCTTCAGCTACTGCGAAGCAAATCCCTCATGTGCCGGCTTCGTGCTTGGAGCTGACAGCGGCAACCTCACGCTTGGCATGCCAAAGAGCAGCTTGGGGGCAACCGCCTTTCTGGTCGGGGCGTGTGCCTACCGGCGACAAGGTGCGTAAGCAATCAGAGCTAGCACGCACGCAAGGGTGCGGTCTGCACGCACCAGCTGCTGGCAATGCCCAAGCTAACGGTGCGCATGCGCCCCCCTCCATTCATCCACTCGATCGCCATCCACATGCACAGCGTGCGATGAGGTGGCCGTCGCTCGCCTCGGCGACACGTGCTGGGACCTGTGGCGGTCCGCCAACAAGGCGTGGGGCGACGCCCTGTTCTATGCAACTAACCCAGACGTTGACTGCTCAGAGCTCGCTGGAGGGTGGCTGGTCGCAGGCCGCCGCCTCTGTGTGACACCGCGAGCGTTTGTTCTCAACAAGACGGGTAGGCGTGCAGAGGTTTGACTTGCAGCGCGTTGCGCCGATGTTGTGGTACGCTTCTGCATACGTGCGTGCGCATCCAGGCCATGCTAACCCGTGTCCCGATGATAATGTGGCCTGCCTGCGTGCAGCGCCAGGCACGCTCGACCAGTGGGAGCAATGCGGCGATTTCAACTCGACCCGCTGGGCTTCTCCCACCTGCAAAGACGGCTACACCTGCAAGGCGGAGCAGGATGGCACGTGGCGCTGCGTGCCCATCGACCTCCTCCCGAGCAGCCTGGGTGCGTTGGCACCTCCTCGCTCGCGTTTGCACATACACCGCACAAGCATGATAGATAGACGCAGGCTTGAAGTACTTGAAGCGAGCAACGCCGACAGACATCGGGTTGTTACTACTCTGCGCTATTCATAGAGTGATGTTCGGGACCCAGCAGGGCTACCCGCACTGTACATCCCGACCCATGCCAATGAAACACCGCCCCACTCCAACCATCCACGGAAAGGAGCGGCTCAACACTATGTGTCACTTTTCCCACTGCTTCAATCAGATGAATGACTGTATCCTTCCTTCCCGGGCCACTGGATGCATGTCCCCTCAGGGAGCGGCCTAGGCCTGTGGCAGCAGTGCGGAGGCACGGGCGGCGACTGCGGCAACCCTGGCTTTGGGAGCTGCACTGATGCGCCTTGGCCGAGCCCCGTGTGCGGGGAGGGACTTGCCTGTCGGCGCGATGGCACAGGCTCCCGGTGGCAGTGCGAGCAGGCCTCACCTGAACCAGGTCCGTGCGTGCGTGCAACCAGCCCTGGCCGTCACAGGTGCTCGAAGCCGAGCCTGCTGCTCTTAGTACTCGAAGCTGGCTGCTCAGAGAGGGCTGGTTCTCGCTGCTCGCTGCATAAAGCCAGCTGACTGCTGCGCGTGTGCCTCTGTGCCAAATCTGCAGGACGCAAGTGCAGCAAGTGGTACGTTGTGCCGACCCCCGGCCAGAACTGCTCAGCGGTGTGGACGGCAGCCGGCATCACAGAGGCCTTCTTCTACGCCCTCAACCCGGGCGCGCGTTGCGGTCTGCCCCTGCCCTCCGGCTACCCCGTCTGCGTGGAGGCTCCAGCGGGGGCGGGTAAGCGCACGCACGCAGCACGATTTGCAAGCATGCGCGCAGATGCACACATATGCCCATGCCGCTCGTAAACAGCGGCGGGTGGGCGGCTGGATGTCCGCCGCTTGCATGTATGTATGAGGCAGCCTCCACAAAAATACGCCGCCTGTCGCCTGCTTGCGTGTCGTCGTCACAGGTCTCTGCTCCCAGGAGCTGGGGCAGCGATTCTGGGGCGGTGGCTTCAAGTATGGCCGCAACAACTCGGACCAGGTGCTGCTGCCGTCGCTGACAACAGTCAGCGCCAACGAGTGCAGCGCTGCCTGCGCCCGTGACCCAACCTGGTATGTGCGTGTATGCATGTATGTGTAAAGGGGTACACAAGTGGTGGAGCCTCCGTCAGCACGAGAGTTCTTAGTCCAGCTTCGATGGAGCCCTGCCTGTTCGTCTGCCCTTGATACCCCGACATGTGTGTTGTGCGCTTACACACACTCCATCCCTGCAGCCTCATGTACGTGTTCTATGACACGAGGGGGATATGCACACGCCTGAGGACGCCCTTCCAGGGCACCGACAGAGTCCCTGGCTACACGTCCGGTGCCTGCAACTTCCGGCTCTCAGGTGTGACACTGTGCACGGCTTTCTGTTTTACACAACAAAAATCCGTGCTCACCACCGCCGGCTGCATGCCATGCCTGCCTCCACCCCTTACACCAGGCACGTGCTCTCTCGAGTACGGGCAGCGCTTCCAGGTGTCAGACACCCTTGCATATCGAGTGCAGCCCTTTAACATCACGTCCCCCAGCCCAGCCGACTGCGCACAGCGGTGCTCGGCCGCCGCATCGTGCCGGCTGTATGTGTGGGAGCGGCCCACCACGCGCTGCCTTATGTACAGTGCCAGCTACAACGGCACCTCAGCGTCTGCCAGCCACGCCTCCGGCGCCTGCAACTTTAAGCTCGTTGCAGGCAGGCTTGGGTTGGGATAATTGCGTTTGGTGTGCACATAGCACCGAGCCTCCTGAATCGCGTGTTGCGTCTGCTTGCTTATCCCGAGATGTGTCGTGCATGGTTACAGTGTGCGGGGTAGCTGCACCGTCACACATGGATATGCAATGGATGGATATGCAATCATGGATTGTGTCCGTCTGACCTCATCAATCACGCGGTCCTGCAGGCACCGATCGCCTGACCGCCTACCAGTTCCTGGCCAGTCGCCAGTGCAAGGTCTCCCTCAATGGCCGCTTCCGACTCTGCCTGCGCGCCCCAGACATGGTGCGGGTCGTTAATGGGTCCGCATGCATTCCATTACTTGCACGCCTGCTGGTGCCAACTTTCAACCAAACACGTCCATCAACCACTTTCCGGCCTCCCCCAACCGCGCCCTGCCCACTGGCAGTCCTCCGGTCTCGACCACCAGATCAGCCTGCTGGACGGCGGCTCCGAGTACTGGCGCGCAACCCCTAGCCTGCCAGCGGCTTCCCTGACGTCCGGGCCCTTCCAGCTCCGCATGTACCAAAACGGAACCCTGGCTGCCATCGCCGGGGCTGGCGCGCCAGGCGGCTCGCGGCCCTACTGGTCCAATGGCCCAGTGCAGCAGTCGACCGGAGCTGTCGCCATCGTGCAGAGCAGCGGCGATCTGGAGATCCGCAACATCACAAACGGCCTGGTGTGGAGCACGGTCAACGGTACGCCTATCTGCAGCAGTATTGCGTGCCACGATCGGCTCAGCAGGCATGGGGACACAGCCGCGTTGCTTCAGCGCCATTGCTCCGATGCACAATTCATTGCTCAGACACGTCCGCAACGATACCTCACGCAGCGTGATGCCAACCCGCCTGCTTTTCTATTCTATCTGCAGTGCCCAACCCGGCTGGCGTCGGCAACACGTACAACCACACGCGCATACCCGGCTACACCTTCTACGCCCGCATGGACTACATCATCAACACCAACTGGGCTGCCTGGTACAATGGCGACACGCACTTTGCAAACATCCAGCGCGACCACTCCAACTCGCCATCACTGCTGGCTGAGCTGTGTTCCGAGGACAGGACTTGGTGCGGTGGCGTTTGGGGGGTCACCGTGACGAATGCTGCACTGCAGCGGCCATTGAGGCGCCGCCGGTGGGACCTCACGACCTGCATACGTACGCACGCTGCCGATACCCTCCCCACAGCTCGGCCTTCAGCACGGACGGCACGCTCAAGCGGGGCCCCATCACGCCGGCCCTGCTCACGCCCGTGGCGCACTACTCCTCACGGGAGGGCATCTATCTGAGGGACAACAACATATTGCCTTTCTCGGCGGTCTATCCAAGTGAGCACTGTTGCATGCGCCACGGTTACCGGCTCGCATTGTATTTGCGCCTTCCCCTGCCCGTCCTCACAATCGCCCTATGCGTCATCACCTCGCCCCAGTGCCTCGCGACCCGACTGAGGCATCGTGTGCCGCCCAAGACGAGCGGGAGGTGCCTGTCACGTGCACGCTGCTGACTGGGCTTACGAGCGACAACAGCTATCATATGCTGCTGCGCCGCACGGGAGCCACCAACAAGTACAAGCTCATGCTGGACAAGTAGGCTGGGGTAGCCTGCGGGGGCGGGCAGGGGGCGTCAAGTCAACGACCCCGTCAATGCCATAGGCTGCAGCAGGAACGAATGTGGGCTATGACATAGGCACTGCGGCGTGGTGTCAAGTGGGCTCCTTCAAACCTGCCACTGCAGCCCGCACATCAACTGGTGGACGAACCCGGGCGGCTCGGAGCCCGATCTCTCCGGAAAGCCGCTGTGCGTGTGCCCCGGGCCAGGTGCGTGGGCCGGCAGGCAGGCACATGGGGTGCATGCGCTCAGGCACGCACCAGGGAGGGAAGGGCTCGGGCTGGATGGATGGGTGTGGGTTGCTTGCAGATTGTTGGATCTTTAGCAGCCCCGGCTTATAATGACTGGCTCCTTGCTTTCATCAGGCCCGGAGCGCCACCGCATGGAGCAGAGGCGCAATGAGCCCACCTCGTTCACATGCCTGTCAGGTGATTGACTCGCGAGGGACGTGGCAGCATGCCATGTGTGCCACGTCAACTCGGCATGCATGCTGTCTTGTGCAAGGAACGGACGACACGCACGGCACCTAATCACATGCGCACACGCAAGCAACGGTTGGGCGCTGCTGTCGCCCTGAACGCACCAACAGAGGCCGACAGCCTGGCCATGGCGCGGCCGTGCTCCGGCTATACCTCGGACTACCTCAAGGCGCGCTGCTTCTGCCACATGCAGCTCACGGATGGCGGCAAATACGTGTGGTGGGTGCGCGCTAACTAGTCGTCATTGCCATATCTGCTGTCGTGGACTTCCTGTGTTGTGCAGTCAGGACTACTGCTGGCATGCGCTCACAGGGCATACGTGTCCCAATGCAGGCCCTTCCGGCGGACTGGCGAGCCGTACGACTGTAGGTCGTTCCTAGAGTGCAAGGACTACAGGTGGGAGAACTCAGCAGTTACTGACAGCTGACTGCAGTACCACGGCATCGTAACTCCCATCGTAACTCCCATGATCTCTCCGTACGTAGGCCGGTGGTTATCAACGGGCGCTTCAAGCGGCAGTGCGATGAATCTATCGACCCCAACGAGCCCGAGGCGTGCGAGGGCTGCGTCGCTGCTGACACCATCCTGGGCGAGGAGGGCTTCACCGCCGGCCGCCGCATCTGCATGCGGCCAGGGCTTATGAACGCCACGACAAGCTGCACGGGTGCGGTTGGGCGAGCACCTTGGTTACGGCCAGTTGCTTGTAGCAGGCCAGCCGGCCAGCACCTTACTTCCTGACCTGACTTCTGTCTATTATTGCTTGGCCTCTCACCGACGGATCACAGAGCGGGAGCCGGGCAACCTGTGCCATTGGTGGCTCCTGCCGCCTGGCATGTACCAGGTGCGTACGCACGTGGTCACAGTGACAGCAGCGGCTGATGCGAGTCGTGTAGCACAGCTTGCATCAAGTGCAGGCATGCACCTGGCATGCGACGTTGACCTTGCTATGCTGCTGAGAGTCTGAGCTCCCAATGCCACGTTCCCTGCAGAACCCGTACGACACGTCCGGGATGCTCGTCATGCGCTGCCCCGTGGACGTGTCCCCGGCCAGCATGGCGTCCGTGCCCGCCGAGGCCTGTGACGACCCGGGCTTCTTCTTCGACACGGCAGCGCAGGCCTGCACGCCAAGGCCGCCCCAAGCGGAGTGGGACGCATGGCGCCGGAGCTGCCCCGCCAGGAGTGAGTAGTGTGGATGGCCAAAGCAAGCTTACGTGGATGTTGATAGCCAGAGCTAGCTTTATTTTGAAACAGAGCACCGATGTTGATGCGCTATGTGCGTGCCCTCGATCCGCAGACGTCACCATCGTGCTGTCGGACGGCCGGAGCCTCCTGTCTCAGTGTGAATCGTCGTACATCGGAGCACTCGAGGACAGAGACGGCAGCACTGCACCCCGGCGCGCGCTGGTCGCAGCAGACCGCCCAGCTACGGACGGGAAGATGATGAATCCCACAGCAGCCGACACGGACCCTGCTGCCGAAGACCACAACAAGGCCATGCGGCGCCGCGAGCGCGGTCTGCTGCAGAGCATTTCATACGCCGACAGCGCCTTCATGCGGCCCATTGCGTTTGCCAACTGCGCCACTCCCGAGGCCTGCTGCAGGCGGCTGCTCAACATCGCCGCAAAGAACGCGTGCCTGCCTGTCGCGCGCAACATCAACGGCACGCTCTACCGCCAGGCCGACACGTGCACGACACTCAACGAGTGCGGGCACTTCGACTGGAAGGGCGCCACCTACGCCCTGCAGTACCAGTTTGCCTTCTGCCGCTGTGAGTCAGCTGGGCACGGTCCAGTCCAGCATAGCACCGACCGCGGGCATCTGTGTGTAGTTTCTAACAAGTCCCCAAAGCGATTAACATGGCCCACGCCCGGTGCCCCGGCCTCACCCCGCAGGCGTGTACGGCAGCGGCGTGGCGATTGGCAAGCCGCCGGGGGGCTGCCCCATAGCGCGGCACAGGAATTGCCGAGTGTCGTTTGTATGAGTTGGATTCGATAGGAGCTCGCGCGCGTATGAGGTGGATTCGATAGATAGGAGCTCGCGCGCGGGTGTGGTTATGATCCCCGCCTTGCTTGCCATGCCACTGTGCAGCAGCGAACATAAAGAGCCAGCATGGCGTGGCAAGCTAGCTAGAATCGTAGGTGCGTCGGCGTGGGCCTGAGTGTATGTATGTGTGCTGGGACGTGGAACGATGTTTTTGATGCCACTCGAATGAAGGGCGGGCGCTATCAGCAGGCCGCAGCCCGCCCGGAATGTGACGGATGGCTGCTATCTTCATATATTTTATACTGAGGCTGCTGGGGCACCGCCCGCTTAATGTGCTTGCGTCGGCTCAGTCGGCTCCACCGGCTGAATGGCTGCTGGCGCTACCGGCGCATGGGGGCGCGATGTGGGGGCCCAGCACACAGCATCAGGCATTGCTGGGTACGGGCGTGTGTAAGATACTCACCTGATAAAATCAATGGAAGCAGAAAATGCAACTACCATGCGTTCTGTGTATCTGCCTTGCGCACGAAACATTTTAATGATAAACTAGAACGAAGTCAAAGAAGGAATATCTGTAACCTGCGAAAACGTGGATTCATCGATATCTCCTGCGTATCTTGGTTGCCCGCTGCGTGCAGAGGGGTCATCCGGGTTGTACTGGGTGGGCCACCTCATCACCTGCCCCAACCGCCGAACCGCAGCAGCCCATCTAGGGGCCCGCTAGGGGCCCCTGCGTCACTCGCTCATCCCCCGGCTACTTCCGCCCTATGATGCAACAGATCCATGCCGCGACGGCCGCCGGTGGCGTACCCCCTGCGACGCTGCTGCCGCTTGCAAGGGCGGGCGGGCGACACGCGCGGCCGTGTTTCCTGCCGGCCGTGCTTTCTGCCGGGGGCTCGAACACCGACATCGTTCCACTGCTGAGCGTTCCCCAGCGACCCGCCACTCCCTGGCGTGGAACACTGCTCATCACACGCTGCGTGCGCGCGCTGCCTGTGGACCCAGGGAGGCGACGGCGCCGCTGCAGTGCACGGATGCGTGCCGTGCCTGAGGGTCCCTTGATCCTGCCTCGCCGCATCTCCTTTGACTTCGTTCTAGCTTATCATCTCCATCGGGGAGGGCAGCAGCACGGCGGCCGTCCCACACAGCGCGCGTGCGGCCCAAAAGACCTAAGGCGACGATGGCGGCGCCGCAGTCGGTACGTAGTGCGGACGGGACTGGAGCGAGCTTGGGGTACTTAAGAAGAAGCTGGATGGCGTAGAGGATGCGCGTGCGTGCTGCCTGTCTATCTGCGATTTGCCTGCCGGCGAGTAAGGCGATCCGCGCGGCGCGCGGCCGGCGGGGCAGGGCTGAACGCCGACGGCGCCGAGGAGGTGAGGCAGGTAGCCGCTGATCCCGCACCCAGAGGCCAGCCTGCCGTGTTGGCCGTGCCCAGGCCGGTGGTGGGCCGGGAGGAGGAGGGGCGAAGGGGTTGGAGGTGGGGGCGGGGCTTTCTTGGGGACGGAGGACGATGATGGCGCCGTTCCGGGAGCCGAGGACATATAGTGCAGCCGACCTCCAGCCAGCGCTGCCGTAAAGACCACTTGCACCACCAGGTCCGTCGGCAGTGGGCAGCCTAAGCGCAAAGGCCAGCCCACGCCCGCCACGCCACGCTGGTTCGAAAGTAACAAGGTGAGCACGCACACGTGAAGAGGGAATCCCGCCGGCACCCGCCAGGGGCACCCACTTGCTTGCCTGGGGGCGACGCGGCCAACGCCTCGCCGGCCTCCGCACGTCGGCACGGCAGCCGCGCGCGCACCGGAGGCCCGGAGCCGGACGCCGCCGGGCTCTGGTGCCTGCTCCCGACTTGATGTCCCGCCGCTAGCAGCACGTTCACCGCCTTGAACAGGGATATTCAATTCCCGGGCTGACGTGGGTGACTTGAGCGAGGCAGCCGACTTAAGACGAGCGCAGGGTGTGGGGGTCTGGCGGTAGGGGGCCTGCGCTGCGAATGCGCGCCGGCGTTTGCTCCCGAGGGCCGCGGCAAGCAAGGCCGCACCATACGCAGCCGCATCACAACAGCCGCCACACCACAGCCGCCACTACTGGCGGGGTGCCGCCGCACCATGCGTGCGATGCCGCATGCAGGCCTTGTGTGGAAGGAAGGTGCATGGGGATACATTCTGTGGAATAACGGTGCATACAGGGGATACATTCTGTTGATCAAAGGTGCATACAGGGGATACATTCTGGTGATCAAAGGTGCATACAGGGGATACATTCTGGTGATCAAAGGTGCATACAGGGGATACACCTGACTCTCCGCATGCAGGCTGGAGTCACCACGCGGCCCGTCGGCACGCCCTGCACGCGCCGCCAGAACGGCGTGTTGCGCCGAGGAACTAACAGTCAACGGAGCTAGCGGGGGCGCAGGCGGCGGCGGCCCTCGCTGACGCCAGCGAGGGGGCTCAGCAGGCGCTGCGCACAGTCAGCTACCTGTCAGGCCGGGGGCTGGGAGCCGGCGGCTGCAGCAGGCGGGTCAGCGCCGGCGGCGGGCGCGCACGGGTTCCAAGGCCACCGATGGCGTCGCAGCCGCTGCCCGCGCAGCTAGCCGCGGCCACCGCTGCGGACGGCGCCGCCGCAGCCGCAGGCCCGTCCAGGCAGGAGGCTGCTGTGGTGCTGTGCGCATCAGCGCGTCAGCGTGGGCCAGGAAGGAGCGGGCGAGGCCCGGACGCAGGGTGGCGGCAGCAGCCGCTGCGGCAAGGGGATGACGAGGAGGCGGGCGGGCGATGGTCGGACGGCGTGGGAGGTCAGCGGGCAAAGGCGGGGGCCGGGCGCGGGAAAGCGGTGGAGGCAGGAGGGTGGCGGCGGTCGGTGTGCGATGCTGCAATTGCCGGGTTGGCAAATGTGAGGTACCGGCGGCTAAGGTGCAGGAGGCGATACGCATCGATGTGGATCCGGACGTGGAGGTCCGGCCAAAGGCAATGGGGTTGCCCGCCCACGCCAGGAGGTGGGCGCCTCCTGGCCCACGCCTCTCGCCAGCGGGCCATGCTGACGCAAGAGGCTGGACCGGAGCCTGGATCACTCATCATCACTTGCTCTTGTATAGGGTGTCCCGTGCGGATCCTCATATGATAAGGGCGAGGCGCGAGGGCGGGTCGCAGGGGCCATGCCGCGGCTCGGGTCGTCCAGGCCCTGTCCAGGGCGCTCGACAGGTGCTGTCAGGTGCACGCCTGCACGGCACATCAAATCACGGCGAAGCCAACCCACTCACACGTCATAGCACTTCACATTGCTGCTGCTTCATTCTTCATTCGTTCCCCTTTAGTGACTGAGTTCACACCAGAGTACCAATTCGAAATACACAACCTCACAAGGAGTGCCATGCTGAGCAGCTTCAGTGATATCACAATGTTAACTATTTAACGATGGCCTGGCCGTGGCAACAACGCATTTCGTGCCAAAGACGCGCGGCGCCGAACTCCCCTGCCTAAACCGTTTCCGCGCCTACGATAGCCGGCTTCTTGCAAGACCCAGTAATTGAACCCACCTCTCTGGGCCTTGGGTGCAAGCGGGAGGCCCTGGACGCTACGAATCGTGGGGACGGCTGCTCGCCGTTTACTGGTGAATCCTACCGTGGGATGTGCGCGAGCTGCAAGCTGAGATGCTGCCGTTGAGTTGCATCGGACCCCCAAAACCTGAACATGACATGCCGCCGTTGACCCCTCCCCGCCGGCAGTCCTGCCGCTCAAGGCGGCCGCCCACACGAACGACGTGCATTTCCATTAGATTATGAACACGAGCATTGCACCGGCCGCTGCGCTCCAGCCGTTGCCCGCCGGCGCAGCTGTGGCGTCAGGCAGTGGGCTGGCGGGCAGTGAGCGGCAGCAGCAAGCCCCGCAGCGCCAGCCGTCCGTTGCAGTCGGCGCCGGCGCCGATGCTGGTCGGAGAAACACCAGAGGCGCTACTCGCCAGGTGGCGCAGGCGGCCTCGGGTCCTCGGGTCCGGGGGCTGGACCCCAACCTGGGCCCCAGCCAGGGCCCCAGCCAGCGGGGCCTGGAGCGCCGCCGTGCACACCCGCGCGCGGACGCGACACAAGCACCGGTGCCCACCCGACGGCGCCGGCGGCATGCCGATGAGGTCCTGCGGCTGCAGGCCACCGGCGGGGCGGCAGCAGCAGGCCGGCAGCCGCGGGCCGCTCCTGCGGTCCTCGCGCCTCCAGGGCGCGGCGGGGCGGCGGCGCGGCGGCCGCATGCGGCTGCTGCCGCCGCCGCTGAGCCGACGGCGGCAGCGCGCGCTGCACTGCGGCGCCGGGGGCCGGCGGCGCCTGGCGCTGGGGCGGTGCTGCAGCTCGACCCCTCGGCCCTCGGAACGAGGCGAGCGCAGGCGCCCGCGAGGGGCGGCGGCGACGGCACCAGCGCGGCCACGGCCCTGGCGGCCGCGGCACCAGGCCCTGCCGTCGGGCCGGCTACCGCGCCGCTGAGCGCTGGGGCGCCAGACAGCGAGCCAGCGGCGGCTAGGGCGGCTACGGCGGCGGCTGAGGCGCCAGACAGCCAGCCAGCCGCGGCTAGGGCGGCTAGCGCGGCGGCTGGGGCGCCAGACAGCGAGCCAGCCGCGGCTAGGGCGGCTACGGCGGCGGCTGGGGCGCCAGACAGCGAGCCAGCGGCGGCTGGCGACGCCACAGCGGCAGACAAGGAGGCCGGGCCGCGGGCGGCCAGCGGCGCGGCGGCGGCTGCGGCAGCTCCTGGCGCAGCCTGCGCTGTCGGCCCGAGTGCCGGCGGCGGCGTCGGCGGCGGCGTTGTGTTGGCGGTTGGGGCGCTAAAACGGACCCCAGCGGGGGGGCCGGGGTTCAGCTTGGCTGCGTTTCTTGCGGCGCAGGCGGCCGCGGCCGCGCAGCCGCCTCGCCGGGAGGCGGCTCCGCGGCGGGTGCTGGTGCGGGGCGGCACACTGCGGCGAGGTGAGGCCTGGGTGGCACCGGGCAGGTGGGGGCAGGACGGCAGCAGGCAGCGCGCGGTCGCTGGCACTGCGGCCGTCGGCGGCGTGGCGTCGGCTGCCTGCGTGCTGCCGCTGCAACAGGCGGAGTGGCGCCCGCGCTGTGGGGTGCCTAGGGCCCAGGGCTGAGAGCTGATGTACTTGCACTTGTCTGTTTGGAAGGCATCCATGAACCCTCGCGCCGATGGGGCCCTCGCACAGATGTAATCGCGCGCTGCCTCGCCCTGGCTTCAGCCAGCGGCGGCCCAAGCAGCGGCGGCGGCGCAAGCGGCAACGGCGGTGGCGGCGGCAACGGCCTCGCCAGCGCCGCCAGCGGTTGCCAGGCCGCCGCCGACGCGTCGGCGCCCGGCGCCGGCGGCTCCATCGTCGTCCTCGCCCGTAGTGCCGCCGCCGCGACCGGTGCTGGCGGCACCACCGCAGCGGGCGCCGGCAGTGCGCCAGCCTCCAACGGCAGCAGCGGCGGCGGTGGCGAGCCGGCGGCGGCGACGAGCGCGCAGGCGGCGGCGGCGGCGGCGCACCCAGACGTACTCGTCGGCGCCGCCGCTGCAGCTGCCGGCCGCATCGGCGCTGTGTGTGTGAGCGCCGACCCCTCCGCCGCCGCCGCAGAGCCGGCCCGTGCGCACGCCGGCAAGCGCCTGCGGCCCGCGGCCGCCGGCCTCGCCGAGGCCGCCGGCGAAGCCGGCGGCCCCGCCCCGCAAGCCGACGCCCCTGTGGCAGCGCGGCCCGGGTCGCCGGCGCCGCGCGAGGGCCCGTCGCCCAAGCGGCACCGCGCGGCGCCGGGAGCCCGCGAGGCGCGAGCCCTGCTCAAGCCCGACAGCGGCGAAGGCTGCCGTCAGTCGCCGCCGGCCCTCGGCCGGACACGGGACGCCTCGGCCAAGGCAGCCGTGCTGGCGGCGCCGGTGGGCACCCGCAGGTCCGGCGCGCTGCTGCCGCCGGGTGGGCCGCTGCCAGGGCCGGGGGCCCGGGGGCCAAGAGCAGCAGCGCCGGCGGCGGCGGTGCGCCGGCGTGCGGCTGCCGCTGGGCGCCCTGCCGCCGGCGAAGCAGCGCGCTGACCGGGCGGCGCCGCCGCGCCGCGTTGCGGCGGCAGCGGCGGTCGTGGGGCAAGGGGCCCGAGTGCGGGGAGGCAGGGCGATCAGCCCGCGGCGGCGGCTGAGCGGCCCGCTGCTGCGCTGGCCGCCGCTCGCGGAGCGCCGTGGGGCTGGGGCGCCGTGGGTATTCGCGGCCGCTGGCCTGATAGTCCGCGAGCCGCGGCGCAGCCGGCCGCCGCGCCGCCGCCATTTACCGCGGCAGCCGTCACGGCCAAGGCCAAGGCCACCGATGCACATATGGCTGGTTTGTGAGTAGCAGCCGTGGCAGTGGCGGCGGCGGCAGCCGCCGCCGCGGCTGAGCCGCGCCGGCTGCAGCAGCCGTCGCAGCCCCCCACGGCCGCACGGAGAATGCGGTGGCGGCGGTTGGGCCGTTGATGCCGGTGCCTTGGGCCTGCCGCCGCCGCCGTGATTGCTGTGGCATCATCTGCCGCTGGCTCTGGCGCCAGGCACAGGCAGACGCCTAGATGCGTGTCTGCTTGGGCGCTCTCAGTTGGCCGCCAGGGGGAGGGCGCTCTCGGGCGGGGCGCACGCAAGGTGCACCGGCGGTGGAGGAGCGGCGGTAAGCGAGGGGACCAGCGGGGCTGGCGCCCGGCGTTGCCGCGCCTGCCCCATGCTGTAGATCCAGGTATCCTGGCAGGAGTCTTCATATGCATTCATACATGCACTTTAGTACCGACAGGCACATTGTGTGACGTGCTGGCGACTGTGAGCATGTGTGCGCGCGGCAGCCCGACGGCTGCGACGCAGGCGCGGGGCTGCGGGGCGGCAGCGGCAGAGCTATCAACTGAGCAGTCTGCTCATCATTGGACAGCAGCTGCGATTACGGGGGAGGAGGCGCCGGCCAAGAGGGCCCGGGTGTGGGGCAGTGACCTGCAATGCAATGGCGATGGCGGTGCGGGGCCGTCAGGGGATTGATACGGCCGCCGGGGCCGGAAGGCCGGACGGGTTTCCGGACTTGGGGCCGCGGGCGGCCTGCCTCTATAGCCGCCACCGGCTGGGCGTGTGGGAGAGCCCCGTGGCGTCATCGTGCGGGCTGCAGCCCCGGACGGACACACGGCCTTCAACGCTGCACGATTGCGGCGGTCATGGCGGAAGGGCCGTGGGGCTTCGTCGGCGCAAGGCGGCTGGGGGGAGGCAGGGCGGCAGGGCAGGGCCGGGTCAGGCGGCGAGGCGGACAGGCCCGTGGTGGGGGCCCTGGGAGTCACGGCGTGGTCGTCACAAGGCGTGCGGCAGCCGTGCGTGTGATGCGGATTGGCGCGGGCGGCACAGTCGTGTGCTGCTGCCGTAGCCCCTGGCGCAAGTAGGGCATCGTGGCCGCGTGTTGAGCTGAGGTGGGGCCGGCCGGCGGACACTGGCATGTGGGCGTACGTGATTGGGACGTTGAATGGGGGCGTGATGGGGGCGTGAGAGCACCTCGTAGCTGGCCGTGGCTGGCCAGCCGCGCTGTGGGGCGCCCAGGGGAGCCGAGCGGACGGGCGCTTGCCCGCGACTTGCGAGCACTGGGCTGCCGCGCTCGCTTCGACGGCGGCGCGTTGCAGCGCCCGCCCCACCGCCAAGCAGCAAGATCGCAGCACGGAGGCATACACGTGTCCAAGCGCCCACTCGGAACTGTGCCCCGATGTCCCCGGCGCCGCCCGTCCGATAGCGACAAGCGCCGACCTCCCCACGCCCACCCACGAACCCGCCGGCCCGGCGCCCCACCGGCACGTCCGCGCCGTACATGACACCAGCACCCAGCCGCCAGCGTGCCGTCACAAGCGGCACCGCCCAACGGCGCTCAACCCGCGGACCGCAACACCCAGCTCCTACCAAGCCCCACGGACCCCCCCCCTCCGCCGCCCTACTCAAGCATGCCGGGCCGCCCCGCCCCCTCCTGTCCCGCCCCGCCTACCACGCCCCGTCCGCCAGCTCCGCCACCACCACCACGCCCTTTCCCTCCTCCCTCTGCCCCTCCGCACCCTCCTCCGCCCCCTCCTCCCGCATGCGCCACAGCACCAGCCGGCCGCCGTTGCCCAGCCCCAGCCCCGCCACCAGCCGGCCCACGCCCGTCAGGCAGGGCGACCCCACGTTGCCGAGCGTCGCGCGGAACGGCCCCAGCAGCAGCCGGCGGCCGCCGTCCGCCTCGTGCTCCGCAGCAGAGGCAGCGGCACCCGAGGCGCCGGCAGCGCCAGCGGCCCCGCATGGCGTCAGCGCCCACAGCTCCACGGTGGCGCTGCGCTTGCCAGCGGCCTTGAGCCGCGCGATCTTGGGGGCCGGGGCGGGCGGGGGGGCAGGCAGGACGCAGCAGGGGGCGCATGGTAGGCGGCGGGAGGGCAGGTAGGGTGAAAGGGCAGCAGGGCCAGCGCAGCGGTTGTCTCAGGTACGCTCCTCTGCTCGCGAGCCGGGGATAGGGCATGTTGCGCCGGCAGCGCGGCGCCCAGGGCGCGGCACCCGTACAGCGTACACCAGCAGTACGGTGCAACGGCAGCGTGGCACGCAGCGCACGACACGCCGCGACTGCGGCTGCGGTCGGAGATGGCAGCCCCGGGTTCGTTCCAACCGCTACCCGCCGGCGGTGGCTGAAGCCCGTCGCCACGGTCGGGCGGCGGCAGAGTTGGCGGCGGCGGCGGGCTCACCTGCTCAGCAAAGGCCACGCGCAGCACGGCGGCGCCGATTATCTTCCGGTTATTGGCGTCCATGTACAGGTGGACTACGCCCGCCTCCTCCTTGGCGGCGGCGGCACCCAGCGCCAGCGCGGGCCGACGCCGCGCGACGGAGGCCGGCCTGGCTGCGGCGGCAGCCGACGGCGGCGGCAGCGGCACGGCGGGCGCCAGGACCAGGGCGCCGCCGGGCTGCCGACGCAGGTGGACGGCGGGGGTGGCGGCGGCGCCGCCCTCCGCCGCCGCCTCGGGCGCCGGCGGCTGCAGGCCGGCGACCAGCGACGCCAGCTGCCCGGCGGCGCCGCCGCGCGCCTCCAGCCACCAGCCGCCGTCGCCGTCGCGGACCAGCTGTAGCAGCGGGCTCCATTGCGCTGTGCTCCCGGGCGCCTTGACCAGCAGCCGCAGCGCCGCCGGCTCGGCGCCGCCGCGCGGGCCGCCGCCAGCGGCCGCCGCCAGCGCCTTAGCCGCGTCGTCGCCCGGCACCGCCAGCCGGCCGTGCCGCCACTGCAGCTCCCAGTGCCGCGCAGCGCGGCCTCCCGCCGAGCCCACTCCGCGCTGTTGCGCGCCGCCAGGCGCCGGTGGCGGCGGCGGCGGCGGCGGCGGCGTCTCGCGCGGGGCGGTGCGCGTCGCCATCACGGCGCCGTCGCGCTGCCGTACCCACAGCTCGGCGGTGTCGCCCTCCTGCAGCGCCAGGTGCTGCGCCAGCTGCCCGACCAGCTCCAGCCGCAGCCCGCGCTGGTCTTGGCCATGGCGCAGCAGCACCTGGCAGGGCCTGGACAGGGCCCTGGGGCAGCGCCCCACGGCGCCGACGGCACCGGCCCGCAGCGCGATTACCGTGACGGCCGCGGACGACGTCTGCTGGCTGCTGCCGCAGCTGTCAGCCAGCTGGCGGGTCTGCTCGGGGAAGGCCTCGGCGGCCGGACCGGGTCCGGCCAGGTGGATGCCGCCGGTGCGACGGAGGACGACTGTGCCAGCGTGCCGCAGGGGTCCGTGCTGCTTCCGGGCGGCGTCCGGTGGCGATGGAGGGATGGGCGACGCGATGCTGGTGCTGGTGCCGGAAGCGGGGAGGGCGGCAGCGCCATGCGGCGCCGAGGTGCCAGAAGCCGAAGACTTTGAAACGCCGCTGGCACTAGCGGTAATCAGCTCCGTGCGCCGGGTCGAGCGAGGCAGATGAGAGGGCGGATGCGCGGCGATGCTGGCAACGCGGCTGTCCGCCTTCCCGATGGTTGTTGGACAGCTGCGAGAAATCATGGCATAGCGAGAAACAGGCACGAGTGGCGGCGGGGCCGTAATGGAGCTGGCGGACCGGCGTCGCTCAACTGCGACCGACAAAGGGACATGCGTTCAAGGAAGTGGAAAGAACATCACCGCGGCTTTGTGTTATGCTGTTGGACCTATTTAAGTTCGTGCTCATTGAGGACCTTCGAAGGCACAAGCGTTACAATCGGCACCCGCTCAAGTAGGTTCGTGCCTCATGGTCGCCCAAGGTAACGAAGCCACGCCCAGGCCGCCAATGATGGCAGCATCCTTGAAGCTTACAATTACCGCAGACGCCGTCGAGGCTAGGAGGCGGGACGGGCGTGGTCCGACTGTCACGCCTCGGCTGTCGACGCATGGCTCCGACCGACCCCTGAGGATACGACGGGATACGCGACTGTCGCCTACGATGCCAAGCCGGCGGGAGCGCAGCCGCAAAAGCGCATCGCGTGAGGACGCTGCGCAGGCCTGCGTAACAACAGGCGCGGTTGACGTGAAACATGCTGAGCATGGGTCGAGGCAATGGCACTGTCGCTTCAACCGAAGCTGCTGCCTGCCTCATGCAAAGAGTGCTGCAGTGCATCCTAGTATGCGCCTGTGCTGGTCCGGGTCCATGAAGGCCATGCATTGATCGAAGCCGCACGGATCGGTCCCGCGGCTGCCCCAGCCCTCCCCAGCCAGCCCAGGACGCTCCTGAGCCAGCCAGCGGAGCCCACGCTCCCCATCTCCCAGGCCCAGGTGCCCGCTCGGCGCTGCCGCCAGCTGCCTGCGACACATACAACAGTCGGGGGCACCGACTGGTGCGAAGCCGTCGCCCCACGTCACCGACCTATCTCACATCGGCCGCAGAGGCCGCACCTGGCCCTGCCTCACAGCAGCAGCAGCGACGACCAACTGCACATGACAATCATGGGCGCTCATGCAACGGAGTAAGCATGCAAACATGTGGCACCTGCTCCTCACCTGCTCCCGCACGCCACCTGCTCCCTCGTGTCCTCTCGTGTCCGCCGCCTGGCGACCTGCGCGCGCTGCCTCCTCGCACCCCCGACACCCCGGGTGCAGTTGCGACCGCACCCGCGCGTCAGAACGGGCCACGTCCCACAATCCGTTACTCCGCCAACCGCAAGCCTTACTGCGCTCACTCCCACGCTCTGGTCCTCGCGACTTTCTTCGATAATTATTCCATCACACGCCAGCAGCTGTCTCTCCCGCTCCCGTCACAGCAGTGCCGCCATGCCGCCCTGAGCCTTGATGAGCGGAAAGGCCTGCTCGATCGGCTGCCTTCCGTGCGGTTAGCCCTGCTGCAGAACCAGCCGTACGCCGCCGCAGGGGCTGGGCGACACGTACAAAGGCGGCGCCGGCGGCTGCCTGCCGGAGGCAGGGCGCAGTGCCCGACCTGGCGCTGCCGGACGCCGGCATGCTGCGTGAGGCGCTGCGGCGGCGTCAGCGCGTAGTTAGTTCCGTGCGTCCCCCGCCGACTTTGTTTGCTGATTGCAGCGACGCCTTGGGCATGGCTGGTTCGGGCGCTGGCCACGCTATGCATACTTCGTTTCCCACGATATGTGTCGTCGTTACTCGAGGTTGACCAGTGACAGAACAAGTTGTATCCTTTACAATACCTCGAGCAACACATGCAATTCGTCAGGATCAACTGATAGGACCGAGTCTCAGCACGCCTGACACGGAGTCAGCACGAAAGCCCGGGAATGCAGACGCCGCTACCCTAGGCAGTACACATCTTAGTCACCTAGAATCTGGGCCACTAGGGGCCGTTATGTTGCACAAAAGCAGAGCTGCAAATGCAGCCCAACCACAATAGATAGTTGCCTCATAGGGTCGCCAAGTCAGCGGCCTGGAGAGGCGGCGGTGTTCGCCCGTGCGTCACCATGCATCGCCGCACACCTTGCATGCAGAATCCACGCCGCGTTAGCGAGCGACTAGATACAGATTAGTTGGGTCCTCAACCGCTGGAGCGACGGACGCAGTCCGTACGTCCAAATGCGCAATGCTTAGTCTCCTTCCACAACCGGCGATGATGTGTGGCTGCCAGCTCTCAGCAGCTGCCCCCAGCCCGCCAGCGCAAAAAATGATGTGACCGCGGATCGCTCCGACGCCAACGGCGCCACCCGGGCGCTGCATAACAAACAGCAGACAGCACAAACCCCGACACGCCGGCGGTTGCTTGGCCACACAAGCCAACATACGGGAACCAGAGCCGCGAACAGGTTTTTCGGGTCCGTGCCATGCACAGCGCCAGGCTCCTAGCCAAAACGCATGGCGGTGTGGAGCAGGCAGGACCGATCTAGGCCAACAGCCGCCGACACACGCAAATCCCGCCTACTCTACCAACGAGCCGAGCCCCGTGCAACTACCTGCCACGTGGCAGCTGTGAAAGAAGGGATAGGCAGCCGACCGAGGTCCCCAGACCAGACTCCCCAAGGACAGCTACCAACCAAGCAGGCCTACACATGCGCGATATCTCATCTCTTCTGACGCCGCTTCCTCATTCGTTTGCTGACCGCATGCACCGCCGCTGCCATCCAGTGGAACAATCCAATCCAATCCATCCAAGCGTACTTCAATGCAGCACACCGCCACCCAACTTGCTGCCCAGGGCACCCACCCGCGGGTCGCCTCCGAAGCACGACGCCCGCCACACCCACAACGCAGCGGGTGCTGCTGCTGCGCCCGGCCCAGGTTCAATGCGGGAGCCTCCGCCTGCCACAACGCCCGCTCTCGACAAACCCGCTCACTCACAAATAGATCGCCCGGCGTCGCGCCTTCCGGCACGGCCACGGCACGTCACATCGCGCCGCCCACTGCCGCTTGCACGCTGCGCAGCCCCAAGCGCTTCCGCCGCTCGCTTGGGCCCGGCTCGTTGCCAGGTGCCCTCGATCGCGCGCAAGCACTGCAGCAGCCCGCAGGGCCGCCGGCCCCTCTTGCGCCGAGCCCGCTGCCCCACCCTCGCCCAGAATCCTGCTCGCTCTCCGCTGCCTATCATGCCATAGCGTCGCTCCGTGCCTCCGTGGGGCCGCCGTACAACCGCCTCAGGCGTAGCACAGGCGAGCGGGCTCGCCATTGCGGACGGTGCCTTCGTAGAGACCTCGCCGCACAGTGGTCGCGGTGGTGGCGGCGCTAGAGCAGGAACAGCTCTCCAAGCCCAGCATGGCCATGTCGTATGAGGACGCGAGCGGCGCAGCGATGAGCGCGGCGACGGCGGCCGCGGTGACGGCAGCGGTGTCAGCGCCGGGCAGGCACTCGAGCGAGCGGGCGAAGGCGGCGGTGGCGGCCGCAGTGGCGGCCGCCGTTCTGGCTGCGGACGACGCCGTGATGTCGCAGCTCGTTGACGCAGCCTGGCTGGCTGCGAGGCTGGTGCGACCAGGCGGCGAGGAGAGCGCCGTGCAGAGGTCGGTCAGCGTGACAGATCCTGCGAAGACGGGGAAGGGAGCAGACAGAGCGTCGGGCATGGAAAACATTGCCGCACAGCCCTATGGCGCGTACCTTGGTGCTGTGGGAGAGGAAGCGAAGACGCCGACAACGTGTTGGCTCCACGGAAGAATCCCGTGCCGGCCCCAGGGCGAGGCCGGCCCCGGCGCACGGTGCCCTCCGACACGTCGTGTTGCACGGAGCTGCATGTCGAGGGGTCTGAGAAAGGCTCGCAGGTGTTCTTGCAGGCGCTGTTGCTCTCGGGACGTGATGGACAGATGTTCATGAGCACATGTGGTTCGAAAGTTGGAAGCAGCTCCGCATTATGGCAACCACGCGTCGGAATTGCCATGGGCTCAGTGAAGCGTCCAGAGTGCGCCACGGCAGCAAATGGGCTGTCGGAGCGGCTCGCAACACGCGACGCGCTCAGGGGCGCACATGGAAGCCAAGCGTCGAGAGAGCCAACCATAAACGTGGCCATTGGAGGCTCCGGCCCTGCAAGAACAGAAGCTCCAGTTGATGGCGCCTCCTTGCTAAATGCGCGCAGCCCCACAGTGCATCAGCATCAGGAGCTCTCCTGGCCGGAAAAGCAAGCTAAATGCTGAATGCCGGCGCCGCGCTCCATGCAGCTGCGAGACCCTGCTGCCTCGCCCCTATCACAGCGCCAAGGCTGCTAAGGATGCGTCGGGCGCCGGCGGCCGTAGACCCATGACCCCACGTGAAAAGGACCCCCCGTGGTCGGGGAGGAGGGCCCGTAGCCTCACCTGCGTTGATTGCTCGGAGCAGCCTGTGCTCTTGCCGTTTGATGGAGAGGTCCGTTGATGCGCGGTAGGCCGCTGACCTCACGACTCCTCCTTGCGACCTTCCACACTCGTAATGCGGTTGCAGCTGACAACAGTGTATCGCTTGACACTATATGTGTAAGCGCATGGTGGAAATGGCGCTGGGTAAGCGGGGGGTCGCAACTCGCTTTTGATGAGGAAAAGCTAAAAGGTAGCCTTTCTCCGGTCGCCAAGCCAACTTAACACCAGCAGATAGCCCTGACATTTCTGCACAAGTTGCAAGAGGCATCGCAATTGAGCGCAGTTCACGTAAAGGGTCAAGCCCTAGCGACCGAGTACAGGGTTTGCAGCCGTATGACGGCTGCATCATTTGCCTACGCCTTCACTACTTATAGGTTCAAGACGGCGTCGACAAAAGGGTTTGTTGCACCAACCCCCAGCCAGGATGCATGTATGCAGTTTCCCCAAGGACAAATATGTCCCCATTGGCATGGGGAAACGGGTGTACCCACAATCCGTGCTACGTCTGGTTCTACCGGCACGAAATGAGCTTCTTCGGGTTCAGGCTTTTGACTCAGGCTCCCACCACCGGCCCACCACAGCGCCACCAGTGACACGACACCACCCTATCGACTCGCCACACGTCACAGTGCCAGAACTTATCTGGGATGCGATCCCTGGGCCCTTCACCCGGACGTGGCCGGAGCAGGAAGCCAGAGGGAGACGGACTGTCGATGGCTGTTATTAGGGTTGGGCTACGGCCGTGCCGGCTGCCTGTGCCGCTAAGGAGTTAAGCGCTCGAGCAGTTGAGCGGGCTGCAGGCCGGTGCAGGAACGCAAGACATACATGCGATCATGATGTCTCTGGTGTCACTACAAGTACAACACCTCCGCAGCACACGCACGCTGAGGGGCTTAGGAACCCTGTGCTGGGATAATGAGTAGCCTGGGCCCTTAATAGCTGCCCTTGCATCAGCGGGCCACCTGGCAGCTGCCCTTCGGCCCGTAGCTGCCCGCAGGCGCCACGCCCCATACCCAACACCAGTTGCTTATCAGCCAGCTGCTACACGCCCGCTTGCTTTGGCCGTCTCCATACCCAGCGGGCCCCAGCGCAGCCTGGCAGCTGCGTGCCAGTCGCCGAAGCAGCTCACCGGCGGGGTGCTGCTGGCGCCGCAGCTGGGGCGCAGGCCATTTCACTGTAGCACCAGCGTGAAAGTCAATGACAGGAACCTGAGACAATCGTCATTACTGGCTCTCGGTGCATGCCATGCCATGCCAATCCGTTCACTGCCATCCATCCGGGGTCGCGGCGCGCTCGGACGCGTGTGCTCCACGTACCAGTGTATGCCGCTAAGCCCACAAGCTTCATAGCTCATTGGGATGTTTGCGCGCACACTATTGCGGGCATAGTGGCCCAAGCGGAAGTGTAGGTGGGCAGCAAGTGCCCCAAACAGTCAAAGTGCATGGTTGGGTGAGCAGGAAAGCGCGCAAGTGACGGTTTGCGATGGGTTGCGAAAGCCTACACTTTTGCTGTGCATGTTCGGCTCGAGATCGGCTCTGCATTGTATGAGAAACTACGGCGCCGTTGCCATGCTCGCGGCTCACACGGTTCACAGGCGCTCTCAAAAGCACACAGGCGCGCGCCACGGCTCACTGGCAGCTTGGCTCCTCACACATGCTCCAGCCGCACTCATCTCTGTGCCGCAGATCTGCTGGCCTGCCGCGCCAGGCCATGCAAGTCCATGGCATCCGGAAACGCCGCGCAGCCCCCGACCGGCCCTCTCGCTACATGCCCGGAGCGAAGGCGCCGGCCCGCAGCCCGTCCAGCCATCCCTCACACTTCGCCCGCACGATCAGCGCCGCAGCGCCCATTGTGGCTCACAGCCACCGCCCACCACCGGCTCACACGGCTCACAGGCGCTAACCATGGCCCGCAACCGTCCACCCAGCGCCCCCCACCCCAACATTTCGCCCGCACGGTCGAACATGGGGAGGACAGCAGGGCAATGGGCGCAGGGACGCGCCCTTGGGCCCGCGCCCTCGCTCCGACCGGCCCCCTCGCTACGGCCGCGCCGCCATGCGCGCCCGCAGCGCGTCCATCCATCCCTGCCGCCGCACCGACACCCCGCCGCCGCCCGCATCCACCGCCACACGGGCGCCGCCGCCGCCGCCGCCGCCATCTGCGCCCGCCGAGGGGCCGCCGCCACCAACGGCGTCGTCCGCTGCAGAGGCGCAGCTGGCCACATGGCCCGGGCCGCCCCTGCGGTCGCGAGCGCGGGCGGGCAGGGAGTGGGGGGTTGCACGTGTTGCCAGCAGTGTACGGTAGTGCTTCGTTGGTTGAGACCAAGCGCGGCAGTCTGCGCTCTCCGCGCCCCCGCCCATGCGCGCCGTACCTGCTGCCGCCGCCACGGCCGCTGCTCGGCTCGCCAGCGACCCGCGCCCGCCAGGCGCCGCGCTGCGCCCCGCCGCCGCCGGCACCCGAGGCCGGCCCCAGCTCCTGCACGTGCGGCCGCAGGTCTGCGGCGGCGACGCAACGCGGTAGGCGGAGTGGGTCGGACAGGCAGGAATAACTGGCGGCGCCTTTTACTTGTTCTCTCTCAATTCCTACTTCCACGTCTTCCCCGGTAGGCGTGTATGCTGGTCAGGGAAGCAGGCGTCAGGCAAGAACCTCGACCCGTGGAGTGAAGCAGGCACCACGGTAGCAGCACGTGGCCATACACGGTGGAAGCCCTTCGGCACGCTGCGGCCCCCATGCACGCCTCGGCCCCCATGCACGGCCCTGCGCCCAACACCCCGCTCCGCTCCACATCGCCGCTGCCCGGTGCCAGCTGCGCACCGCCCCGCCGCCCGCACTCGCCCTCATCCACAGCCAGCGCCGACCCCGCCGCCACCGACAGCTCGCCCAGCGCCGTGGCGGGGTCCAGCGCCACCTGCGGCGGCATGGCCGTGGGCTGCTTGTTAGCCACAGCCCACCGCTTGTGGCACGGCGAGAAATGGCCAAGGAACGAGGCAGACGCGGCCGCACAGCAGCGGGAGAACGAGGCAGACGCGGCCCAGGCCGGCCTGAAGGGCCCCGGTGCACCTCAGCCATGGCCTGTCTGGAAAACGGAATGCCGTACTCCCTCGGGACACCCCCAGCTGCGCTGCTCCCCTGGCCCCAACGTGCGTTTTGCAGCCCCAGCCCCTCCTTGCGGTGCAGCGTGTGGCCGCTCGAAGTTGAAGCACGACAGCCATGACAGCCACGACAGCCACGACAGCCACGACAGCCACGACAGCACGACAGCACGACAGCCACGACAGCCACGATAGCCACGATGGCCACGATGGCCACGATGGCCACGATGGCCACGATGGCCACGATGGCCACGATGGAGTTGCAGCAGGACAGCGGGGCGGCCATGGCCCCGACCGGCCTGGGCGGTCCGCGCCCTCCGCTAGCAGCCGCAACCGGCCGCCGGCTGCTGCGCCCCCGCAGCCCACGTCGGGGGCCCACGCAGCCCCTGCAGCCCACCTGCACGCCGCCTCCTCCGCTGCGGATGGCCGCCCGCCGGAGCCCCGGCTGCAGCAGCACCTGTCGTTGTGCGGCACGGCGTGGCGTGGCGTGGCGTGGGGAGCGAGGGGCGGCGAGGAAGGCGCGGGCTGAGGGCCGCGCGGGGCACCGGCCCACACTCCACAATGGTGCTGGGCACGCAGGCGGGCCGCGCGATGCGTCGGGCGATGCCCGCCACGGACCACCGCGCAGCAGGCACCAGGCCACCAGCACCCCCTCGCACGCCGGTCGGCAGGCCGGGCTCCGCCAGCCCACCTCCTGACTCAGCCCTCGGGCGCGCCGTAAGAACCGAGGCACGCAGCCCCGCCCATGTGCCCAGCGGCTCCACACACGCGGGGCCGCCCGGCATGTGCGACCACGCACACCTGGACGCCGCCGCCGCCGCTGTCCACCTCCGCCAGCCCCTCCAGCCCCTCCACCACCACATCGCCGCCGTGGGAGGCGATGACGGCGCCGCCGCCGCCGCCGCCGCGGTCGCCGCCAGGCGCGGGCACCGCTGGCACCGGCGCCGCCGCGGCGGCCTCGTCCGGCGGCGTGCCGAAGCTGCCGCAGTCGAGCGTCCCGATGCGCACGCCGCCGCCCGCTGCGGGTTTGCCCCGGGCACAGGGCAGAGAACATGTGGCGGCAAGGGCATGTTGGTCCCACGTGCGTCCGAGGGAGGACTGCATCACGGGCCCACCAGGATAGAGAGCCACGCGGCGCGGGGGCCCCGGGTGTGTGGTTGGCCGCACCTGTTTTTGCCGGCAGCGCCCCGTACCTTTTTCCACCCGCAGCGCCCCGTACCTGTCGTGACGCGCAGCGTGCCGCCGTACACCGCGGCCAGGGACACCGCAGGGGCCGCCGCGGCGCCGCCGCCGCTCGCCACGGAGACGTGGCCTCCCACCAGCCTCCTGAGCTGCACGGCGCCGGCGGCGGCGATGGCCACCCGCGTGCCGCTCACCTCGCCGCCCTGCACGCGGCGGAGCCGACAGCCGGCGAGGGTGGTTTTGGCGAGGGTGGGGGCCTTGCGGCAGCCGGCGAGGGCGGTGTTGGCGGGGGCCTTGCGGCTGCCACGGTTGGGGGCAGCGGCAGGTTCGCTCTGGGGTCGACGCCACGCGGCCTTTTGGGCCCCGCGGCACGGCGGCGCACGGCAGGGGGCGCAGCTGCCAGGACTGGCCCGCGGCCCTCGGCGGAGGACGGCACGAAGCAGGGCCGCCCCGCCTGGTCCCACGCCCCTCGCTCGCACATGGCGGGGCGCCGCCTCCCCTTCCTCTCCCCGCCACCCCTCCCTGCGACTGCCGTCTGCGCTGGGACCTTTGACACTGCTCTTGCGACCTCACGCCATCATATATCCCTCCCGCACCTGCACGCCGCCGCTCTCCGCCGCTGTGCTGCTGCTGCTGCCGCTGCTGCCGGCGCCCTCAGCGGCGGCGGCGGTGGTGGTGGTGTCCAGGCGTACGGTGAGACCGCGCAGGCAGCCCAGCTGCACGCCGCCGCCGCCCGTGGCCACGGCCACGTCCGCCTCCACCAGCCGCGACACGGACACCGGCTGGCCTGCGAGGGAGAAGCAGGGAGGCCAGGGAAGGAGGGGCGGGGAGGGGTCAGAAGGGCTGTGCAAGAGCCGAGACTCGAGTTTCACGTCGTCAGCGCAAGGGCGAGAGCGCATTTGGGCAAGGCTTGCCAGAGCGCGCCCCAGCTTGCAGCCTTGGGCTGCGTTTTGCGCCGCGCCGCAACTCGCAAGCAACACTCCGTGCGTCGGTCCTCGCGGCGGACCGCGCCGTACCTTCCGTACGGATGTCGAAGCTGATCCACTTTTCCGGCACTAGAAGCCGCAGCTCGCCGGGCGGCCCCCCGGCCCCCGCACCGGCCCCCGCACCGGCCCCCGGCTGGCGCCCCTGCGGCGCCACATCTGCGGGCACGGCGGCGGGGGGGGGCGCACCAAGGTGGGCAACGCGTGCGGGGCGGCTGGACGGCAACAGCAGCAGCAGCCGCCAGCGCGCCGGTGCGGCGGTGGTTGAGTGTGCGGCCGGCGAGGGTGTGTGAGGGCGTATGAGCGGCTGGCGCATGGCGGCACAAGCGGGTGTAGGCCCTGGGCGCGGGGACAGGTTCGGCCGTGCGGCACCGCAATCGCATGCACCACGGGCGTGGCGGGTGGCGCGTCGCGGCTGAGCGCCAGAGCGCCGGCGCCGGCCGTGATGTCAACCCAGCACCCAGCTCGGCCGGCGCCGCCGCCGACGCACCGTACACCCTCCGCAGCCGCGGCGCCAGCTCCAAGCCGCCACCGCCGCTGGCGGGCGGCGGCCCGCCGCCAGGCTGCGGCCACGAGGCGTCCGAGGGCCGCGGCGGCGCCACCTCGTGCGCTGCCCAGGCCGCGCCGTCGGCGGCGCAGGGCCAGCCCTGCCACATGGGAGAGCGGCGACCAGCGCTGGCGTCGGCCCTGGTGCAGCACCATGCACCCATGCTGCAGCAGCCCTGCTGTAGCTGTGTTGCCATCGCGTTTCCGCTTCGTTTCGTGGCATCTCGCGTTCTCAAACTGCCATCCCCGCAAGGCGCTCATCCCTCCTAAGACCCCGCTGGCGAGTCTCACCTGCAGCTGGGCCTCGTCAGCCCAGCCCGCCACATGCTCCACCCGCACCGAGCTGCGGCCGGCGGCGATGCGGAACAGTGTCCCGGGTACGATTGGCAACTGGAGACTGGGCGAGGCCTGGGCGCCCTCCGCGGCCTCGCCAGGCGCCGCTGGGGTGGCGCGGGCTGCCGAGTCGGCGGTGTGCGACGGCGCCGACGGTGCCGAGCATGTGCAGAAGCCCGAGTGACGCCAGCTGCGCTTCTGCCGCAGCTGGCTCAGCAAGGCCGCCGGCGTGAGAGAGGCGCAGTGCTGTGCGCTAAGCGCGCGCAGTGCCCAGGCAGGGAGGGGCGACGCGACTGCGGCCATCGTATGGATGGCTGCCACGCGGGGCAGCGTGCGGCCGAGCGTAGTTGTCGCGCGCGGTACACGACCTCAAGGATGAGTATTAAATTGTTGCAGCCAGCGTGAAGGCGCTGGGGAGCCGCAGCAAGGCCAGCAAGCCCGATTGTAAAGGCAACAGATGCGGTGGTGTGGTGCGTTATGTGAGCTGCTGCAGTTCACAGTGCGTGTGCGAGCTCTTTTAGATGGCTCCGACCGCGATGAGCTTTGAGGAAGGATATTGGCCTACCCCTTGGCTATGTCGTCGCACACTGTCAATCGCACGTATATGTGAACCAGGCTCGGATTGGTGGTGAATGTCCCCGCTAGTCGCTGGGGGGGCGGGTGGGGTAGGGGCAGGGCGCGGGGTTCTAGGGACCATGTGGTTTGGCACGGTGAAGGTGCGCACGCACAATGGCACAGCAAGTCTGCGCCTCACCAAACAATTCAAACCTTTAAATCACATCAGTACTATTCACTGATCTCATAAAGTCCTCTATGTTGGTGACAGCTGACAGGCCGCGACCATGCTGGAGGCGTCGCCAACTATAGAGATATAGCGGACAAGCTGGGAAGCTATGGGCGTCAAACTGTGCGTCACGGCCCCTCCTGCATGCCGCCACGCGCCATCCCTTCTTCCCACACACACACGCGTCCTCCCACTGCGCTCCCGCTGCTCCCTGGCCTTGCAGGCTCCTCCGCACGCAGTTTGGCAAGGGCGTGTCCGGCCCCGCGCAGCAGGAGCTGCTGAAGCGGCTGATGGAGGACCTGTGCGCCAGTGCGGTGTCCGCCCGGCTCGAGGCGTGGGCCGTCACCTGCCAGCTGCTCAAGCAGGGCCACGGCGTGGTGAGGCGGTTGGGGCGGTTGAGGCGGTTGGGGCGGTGCCGTACACGGCAATCCAGCCGTACCTGGGGGCTGTCCCCAGCCATGCATAGGCCTCTGCAACGCGGCGGCGCCGGCCACCACCCAGGCCCCAAGCCGGCCCCCGCGGTCCGGCAAGCCGCACGCACCCGGCCCTTAGCGCGCATGCGGACGGCTCGTTGGGGCCAGCGTATACGCCGACTGCCTCATGTAGCAGACGGCGGCGCAGCTGCAGCAGCTGGCGCCCCACGGGTCGGCGAGTGCGTAGGTCGTGGCTGGGCCCTGCTGGCGACGGGCCGGCAGGCGTCGCGAGCCCCGCCGGCCTCTGGAGCACGGCGGTGCTGCGCCACGAAGTCGCCTTTCGTAGATCCTTCGTAGACCTTTCGTAGACCCCTGCCGCAAGTGACCGTCCCGCAAGAGGCCGCACGCGCGGTTCGGCCCTGCCCTGCCCCGCCCTGTCGCCAGGCCGGCAGCATGACGGGCCCGGCGGCTGGCGCCGGCGGCGGCGGCGCGGGCGGCGGGCTCAAGGACATGTGGGCGGTGGGCTTCAGGGACCTGCCGGAGCAGACCTACCTGCTGGTGCGCCCCGACCACAAGGTGCGTGCGGCCGTGGGGCAGCCCGCACATGTGTTATCATGCTTTTATCAATGCGTCGACGATACAACTCAATACACTCTATCGACTGTGCCGGCGTTTGAGGTTCGACACGCTGCCGCGAGGCGCGGCAGACCGCGAGACACCGGCAACCGCGCGAGAGGATACTGACGAGCGAAGCGGCGCGATGATGCGATGGGGCTGCGGCGGCTTGGGCTGCACCCGGGCTGCCCCAAACACGGCACGCATCGCGACACACGCCGGCCCCCCCTCGACCCGGCGCTGACGAAGCCGCGTGGCCCCGCCCCGTGCGTGTGGCCCCCTGGCGGCCCCGCCCGCCCCGCTGTACGGCAGGCGCTCGAGTGCGACGCCGCCATGATGCGGCTGCTGGAGAAGAAGCTCGAGTACGGCAAGCAGATGACCGTGCGGCTGGAGGTACGGCAGGCCGCAGGGGGACACTGCACGGCGCGTCATGCGCGGCATGCGTGGCGTCGTTTTTGCAGCCATGTTGGTGGCCGTGGTGGTGCCCCCGTGCTGTGCCTGCGGCGATGCGCGTGGCTAACGTACGTCAGTGTGGTGTGACCCTACGTGCTCGGGTGTGGATGCGCGGCACACGCGGGCTGACTCCCGTGTGTGCCGACGCGCTCGCGCTGGGCCCTGCTGCCCTGTCGGGTGCCCTCGACAGCCCTCGGCTGCTGCGTACGGCTGCTTCTCATTGCGCGCTTGGATGTGCGGCACCCCCCTGCCTTTGGGCCCCTTTGGGCGTACGCTGGGAGATTTGCAACTAGTTTGTTACTCCCACGGTACATCCGCCGCCCCCCTTCCAAGTGTGTGCATCGCTCCCGTGTGTGGGCCTCGTGTGCGCCTTGTGCCTCGTGTGGGCTTCGTGTGGGCCTCGCGTGGGCCTCGTGTGGGCCCTCCCCCCACCCATCCCACCTTCCCACGTGTGTGCAGCGCTCCAGGGCGTGGGCCTCGTGTGTGCGCCTCATGTGCGGGCTGCGCGCCCCACCTGGCTCTGCCGCCTTTCCCCCCTGTCCCTCTCCCCTCCACACCCCCGCTCCGGCTCCCCCCTCCCCTCCCCCCCTCCCTGCCTCCTCCCTCCCCGCCCTGCCCCCGCCAGGGCCCCACCTACTCCAAGGGCGACTTCCTGTTGCGCGTGTGCACCGCCACGCAGGCCATCCACGCCAACACGGTGGGCGGGAGGGGAGGGGGACGGGAAGGGAGGGGAGGGCGAGTGAGGTGGCGGGTTGGCGAGGGAGGCAAGGGGGCGGGGCGCGCCACCCAGGCACGACACGCACACATGGAGGGAGATGGGAGGGACGATCGGGGGAAACGGCATGGGCGGAGAGGACGGGGCTCGCCGCCCCAGGCAGTACAGGCCGACACGGTAGGTGGCCGTAGGGGAGGCCAAGCACGCAGTTACGGTGGGGGAGGTTGCAGGACGGATGGCCGACGACGGGAGGGAGGGGAGCCGGGGGCGCAGCTGTGGCGGAGAGGTGGGGTGGCTGAGATAGCTATCCCTCGAGACGCGGCCGTTCGCCCTCCGCCCGCTGCTCGGGCTTGGGCATGTCAGGCTTGCTCATCCCTCGGCACATCCCCGTGTCGAGTAGTAATCTTCATGATCAAGTTGATCATATCCAAAATAGCAACACACATGAGAATGCTCTTAGGCACACTCCTCCCCCTCCCGCAGGCGCTGCTGGGCCACTGCATAGAGCTCGAGTACCTGCCGGTGTCGGGGCTGGCGGGCGCGGAGGGCATGCTGGCGGAGTTCGTGGACCTGCTGCGCCAGACGGCGGCGGCGGCGGCGGTGGCGGTGGGCGCGCCGGGCGGCCTCACGTGAGTGGCGGTGTCTGTGTGTGTGGTGAGGGACCTGGGTGGCTCCGGGGCCTCACGTGGGTGGTGCTGGGTAGCGCTGCGTGGCCCTGGGCGGAGGCTCCGGGTGCTGCATAACTGGTGCTGCGGCCTCACGTGAGGGGGACCCTGAGTGGGGGGATCCTGAGTGGACCGCTGCCGGGAGGTGGCGCTGCGTGGCAGCGGTAGGCGCCGCGTGGTTTATGGGGGGTGGGACGCCGGCCCCCTGCCTGCTCACCGCTACCCTCCCGCGCTGCGTGGCAGCGGTAGGCGCCGCGTGGTTTATGGGGGGTGGGACGCCGGCCCCCTGCCTGCCCACCGCTACCCTCCCGCGCTGCGTGGCAGCGATAGGCGCCGCGTGAGTGGCGCTGGGTGGTGGCCCTGGGCGGCGTCTGGATGGCGTGTCTTGTCGGCCGGACGCAAGCCAACTCGCCGCCCGCTCAAGACACACGACCCCACGCCCCGTCCTGGGCCCGCCCGTCCTTCCCGGATACGGCAGGCTGGAGCTGGTCAAGCCCTCGTACGACAAGTATGGCCTCAACACGGCGCAGTACAGCCGCACGCACGCGGCGGTGGCGTACGGCGACCTTGTCGTGACCATGCTCAGCAGCGCGGCGGTGGCGGCGACGTCGGCGGCGGCGGCGGCGGCGGCGCAGCCTGGTGCCAAGTGAGGCCTCGAGAGGCGGGGCCGATGCTGGATGATGCTGGACGACGGACACGCTGCATGGCGGCGGTACGGCCGGCAGCACGATCCCTGCTGGACGAGCTGGTTGAGGGTTCAGGAGCGGGTGAGGGTTGAGGGTTGAGGAGCTGGGTGCCAAGTGGGGCCTCGGGTGGCCCCCGATGGCTGCCACGCTGGCTCTACAGTCAATCATGGGCCGCGCCCTCCTCCCGGCCGAGGGCCAGCGGACGAGTAGTGGGTGGGGGTGAGGGCGGCAGGGCTGAGGGCGGCGGAGGCGAGGGTTGAGGGGCGGTGGCCGTTGCGGGGCGAGCCGTGGAGCGCGAGGGCAGCGGCGGGTGAGGGCAAGGGGCAGGATCGCCGACGCCTTTTGCCAACACGCCGGCAGCACGGCTTGAGGTTCTTACTGGCTAGCGAAACCTCGACGGAAGGCTGCGGGCACTTGGCGAGCAGGGCACTTGGCGGGCGCTGGAGGGGGGAGGTTGGGTGGCACGACCTGTACCGGCAAGGGTGGAGGCGGCAGGGCGGCCGCTGCAGTGCTGCTGCGGCTCCGTTTGCGGCGGGAGGGCCGTTGGGTGTGGCTGCGGAACCCAATGGGGAATGGGAATGGGGGAGCGCGGCGACGGCGGCGATGACGGTGACTGTGCTTTGACGGTGGCGGCCGGGCACCGTACTACTCCTCCGCGCGCTCGCGTTTGCGGCGTTCGAGTTGGCTTGCGACACCCTTACTGAGTGCGGCGTGGGAGTGGGGCGAGCGCGCTGGCTCGAGCCCGCTTGGCTGAGGGGACAGGGACCGGCGGTGTCCGTGGGAGCGTGGAGAGCGCGGCGACGGATGGCTTGGCCAGGTGCCGGCGGGGCGGCGGTTTCATCCGGGCCTCCGTGCTGCAAGACCCGCCGGCCCCCTTGGGCGGATAGGGATGCACGGTAGCGCAACCTCCGGGCGGTCAGGAGGGGATTCCCCGCCCCCTCCTAAGGGCGGTGACGGCGCTGTGGGGGCCGTTGGCGGCTGTGGCTTGCGCTGGTGCACCCGCGCGGAAGCCGGGGCTGTGAAGCCGGGTGGCTGGCTGGCTGGGCTCCCATGGAGGGTACCTGAGACAACCGCCAGTACTGGCAGCCCAGCGAATACACCGAGCCTTGCGCGCCTGCGTCATTGCCAGCCGTGCGAGCCTGCCTCGCCCGTGCGTGGGATGGAGGCTGTGACAGCACACACGCCAGCCCCGCCGCGTGTGCGCCCACAACCCGGCGCAGGCGCACCCCGCCACAACCCGGCGCAGGCGCCGCCATCGCAGCACCGTGTACGCGCACGTGCGCCCCACGACCGGCTCCTCAGCCCGCTCCAGGCGCGCCGGCCTGTCCATGCGCCCAACCAACTCCATGCAGCACGCCAGCAATCAACCACCAACCGCCGCCCGCCAGGGCCTCGCCGCCTGGCGCCACCCGCCGCCCGCCGCGTGGCGCCAGACTGCGAGCACGGACGGCGACGGCCCTCCTTGGCAAGCGGCGGCACGCGTATTCATGGCGCAGCCCACAGCACGTCCGGACGCCGACGGCTGCTAATTACTTATTCGCTGTTGTCCGCCGGTGCGCCGGACGCAGTCGTACGCTAGAACGGGCGGCCGCGGCCGCGGCCGCGGCCGCAGCGGCGCCCAGCAAACCAGTGCCTGGCAGCAACCGCGGGCCAACCGCGCCGGCTTGGCCCGCAGCGCCGATAGCCACACCCGCCAACTGTGGGCCTCGGCCCTATCAGACACCAACAATCCTCGCATGGCCGCATTGCACGGCATCGCCAGCACACATCATTAGGCCAATTAGGCCAATAGCCTGGCCGCAGTCCTGGCCATTGTTGTCGCGAACACGCACGCCGTCCCGTGCTCCGTTGCGTCGGGCGCCGGCAGCGCGCCGCCGACCGCCGCGCACGGCGCATGGGGCGTCGCACAGGCGCACGTCTCTCGTTCGTTTGCTCCAGTCCAGCACACCGGCGGATCGCCGATGGGCGCCGCAGGCCCCGCGACCCCAACCCGGGGCAGTTCTACTGCAGGCGCCGTGGGGCCGCCGGAGCCTCGGCCGCCGCCGCGCGCCGCGCCAACCTCCATGCATGATGCACACACACGCGCCGCCCAGTCATCGCGGGCCGGCGCAGCACAAGTACCGCCGTACTGCTAGCGCCGTACTTCTGCGCAGTGCCGTACACATCAGGACACACATTGCCACACGCGACCCAATCTTCCCGCCGCCCGGCAGCAACACGGCGCCGCCGCAGTCGCCCAGACAATAGCCGGCAATAGCGACCACACGCAACACATTGCTGTGGGCCGTTGGCGCGCCCCCACTGCTGCCCCAAGGCCCCTGTGTCCCGCAGCAGCGGCCCTGCCCAAAAAGCTGCCACGCAACGCCAGGCAAAGGCAGCGGCGCCCCTCCTCGCGGTCATGGCCCACCAACACCTTTCCCTACATACCCGCCCGCATGCCGCAGTTGCGCACAACCCCTGCACCATCGCCGCCGCTCGCCCCGGGACGCGCTGGTGTGCTCAAGTGGCGCCCCGCCCCCCCGGCCCTCGGCCCTGCTGGGCGGGCGCGGCCGCTAGGCCTGCGGGCCGCCAGCGGCGTCCCCGCCCCGCCGCAGCTGCGCCACCCCTCCCCTCCCCTCCCCTCACACGCTGTGTTGAGCAGTGCTCGCCGCTGCACCCGCCAAGCCACCCTAGCCACCGCAGCTTGCGGCCGCGGCCGGCGGCACTGGGCAGCTCTGCAGCCGCCCTGGGGCAGCCGCCGCCCGGCCAGAGGAGCGGCCAACGAGCCGCCGCCGCTGCCGCCGCCGCGACGGCAGCCGCCGCGCTAGGAGCGCCGCCCTAGGTTGACGCCAGGGGCCGCCAGCGGCGGACCCCGTCGGCGCCGTTGCTGAGCGGCCCGTCGCCGCCATCAAGCGCCAGCGCAACAGCCACCGCTGGCGGCCCAGCCGGGTGCTCCCGCCGCCTCGCCGCCACCGGGGCCCCCCGCCCCCCCCCCGCCTAGCGGCCCAGTTGGATGCAGTCGATGGCTTCCAGCGCCTCGGCCCGCACCGATTCGGAGCTGAGCGCCGTCAGCCCGCCGCCGCCGGCGCGACCGCCGCCGCCGCCGTCGGCGGCGCGGCTCGGCTGCGGCGCCGCCGCCTCTGGGCCCATGCAGGCCAGCCGGGCGAGGAAGGCGTTGGGCGCCGCCGCCGCCGCCGCCGCCGCGGCGTCGGGCGGCAACGGCGACGCAAACGCCGCTGCTGCTGCGGGGGCGGCCACTGACGTGATGCCGGTCGGGTCGGACAGCGGCCCCGCGTGCCGCGCGTTGTCCGGGGGGCCGGGCGGCGACTGGCAGCCGCCGCGCACCGCATAGCCGTGGTCGGAGCAGGCGCAGCGGCGGCCGCCGCCGTCGGCCGCCTCCGCCGCCGGCGTGCCGGGCGCGGCGGCGGCGTCGACGGGCCCCGCGGGCGACGCCGCCGCCAGGCCGCCGCCGCCGCCGCCGCCGCCCGGCGACGCCACGCGCTGCTGCTGCTGCTGCTGCTGCTGGTGGTGGTGCTGGGGCAGCGCCAGGGCGCGCAGTGCCGGCGGCGCGGGGTCGGGGCCCGGGCCGTGGGTGCGGATGTCAAAGGCGCGGCGCTCCACGCGGGCGGCGGCCTCGTAGTCGCTGCTGCCGCCGCCGCCCACGCCGCTGAGGCCGCTGCCGGGGGACACGGCGGCGGCCAGCGCGGCGGCGTCGCGGTCGGCCTGCGAGGGGCGGGGAGGGAGTGTGTGGGGCGGGGGATTCGGCCGAGGGGGCTTCCGGGGACAGGTGGCGGCGGCCGGCCGCTGGGGCTGTGGGCAGGGCGGCTGCCGCGCACCCGGCAGTGTGATGGAGCGCGCCGCGCGGGGCCGCGGGTGCGGGGGTGGGCGGTACGTGGCATGTTGGCATGTAGGGCTGCTGCGCTTCAATGCAGGACTTGCGTGAAGATCAGCACCACATTTGCCGCCGCAACTGGTGCAGGATGGCTCGCTCACGACCCCACCACATGCCCTTATCAACGCTCTGAGCAGCACATGCTGCCTGCACGCATGCTCGACGCCGCTGCATCGGAGCCCGCCCCGCCCGCACCCCGCCCACCTGCCGCCGCAGCACGTCCAGGATGGCCTCGATCTCCGCCTCCGGCTGCTCGCCCGCCGCGGGGCCCGAGGCCGCCTGCGAGGGGGGGAGGGGGTGGCGGAGAGGGAGGGGGGGGGGTTGGGTGGGGCGGGTGCAAGTCGGGCGGGCGGCGACATACGGCATCATGCCTCAGCAGGGCCACGGGTCACGGGTTTTGCTGCCCCACTAGCGCCGTCCGAAAGGTGAGCGCAGAGCCGTCCATGCCCACCCAAACGGTACGGTCGTTGCTGAAGTAGCGATGGCTAGCTAACGGCATGTCGCTGCACAGCACAACGACTGCGTCGCCTGCCGCACCGAGACGCACGGCTGTAACGACACGTGACACCATGCACGTGACACCATGCACGTGACACCATGCACGTGACACCATGCCGCGCCACGCTCCGCATCGCGCGCCGCCTGCCTCCTGCCACCGCGCACCTGCTGCTCCACCAGCGCCGTGTACACGGTCAGTGACGCCGCGCAGCGCCGGGCCATCCATACTTTCCAACCCATACATATGTGAGCGCCACACACTGTGCTGCGCACTGTGTTGCAGCTACATATGCTGTAGCGCGCCGCACGCGGCACCGCGACTGCGCACCTGCTGCTTCACGAGCGCCGTGTTCATGGTGAGCGCCGCCGGCGGCAGCCCCGCCCTGAACCAGGGGTGCTCCATGATGCCCGACATGGCGATGCGGCGTGCGGGGTCGGGCACCAGCATCTGGGGGGTGAGAAAGGAGGGGAGGAGGGGAGCGGGGAGGGGGCGGGGGAGCGTGTCAAAACACACACCGTTTACTTTATGTCCCTGTTTCCTAACACACACGGCGGCCGCTGATCGTTTCCCACCGGCACCCTCGGCAAGCCGCTACAGGGAGCCCCCCTCCGTTCCCCACCCCCCCAGCCACACG